>JAUJYT010000433.1:0-19253 GCA_033996565.1 Nanhermannia nana
AAATAAAAATTTGTTTCTAAAACTTATAAACAGACTTGCCACCCTTGGCCTTTTTAAGGTAGGTCAGTCTTTACAGCCGACATAAAGTGTGAGCTTTTAAATTTTATAAATTTATTTATGAATGTTTAATTTTATTTTGAGTTTAATTTATATTTTTCAAAAACAAGAGGCTATGTTATGTTATGCTATGTTATGTTATGTTATGCTATGCTATGCTATGTTATGCTATGCTATGTTATGCTATGCTGTTATTTTTGCTGCAATTTTACTTTCTTTAAATCCATGCAACTATTAAAATGAATTTGCATGGTAATAGACAGAGCACAGCCGCGCTCTATTTTCTGCATTGTTCTTAATTTATACTAAAAAACTAAAGAATATAAGAAATGACTTGTCGTGTAAAAAAAGGTTTATGGAAGGTATATATTAAAGAATAAAGGACTGAGCGTTCGTTATGAAGAATCTTTTTGTTTGCACATTGAGATTGAGAGCAAAGTAAATTGTATAGTAAGGGGTTCTTCATATTTATTATTCATATACTGAAGCGAACGACTGCCAGAAGAAAGCTTTTCCACTTAAGTCGGAGATTCTTTTGTTTAGTCTCATACTTCTGTTCTCTACTGCACTACTACTTAAATCAGATTCGAGACACACAAATACAGGACGAGCTATTGTTTTGTAGACTTCTAAGGAAAAAACCACAAATAATGGAGAATTGAAATCAATACTAACTTTTGTATTTATATAAGAGATATTTTTTGAAGTGATGTAAAAAGTTAATCAAAATCAATTAATATATGCTATTAGTGGCGAATTTGACTTATTTTAAATAATTTTTTTCACAATATTTTAATGAATTAATGGTTTGAAAACTATGAATAATGATCCAAAGAGACCATTAATTAAAATGATCGCAAATTAAATTAACTTTGAACTTATTTTGCAATTCTCAAGAACCTTATCAAAAATATTTGAAAATATTTGAAAATATTTTCGGTCAAAAACATAAATAAGATTTGGCTCAATTATAATGAAAATTGAAATGAATTGATTATTTTATTGTAGAATCAATAACTGTTTCCACTCTGTGTTCCACTCTTTTCGCTCTTCTTTCATAACTAATATATAAGTAAAATGAGACTCATATCCAGAAAAGTTTCCTCAAATACAATACTCTGCATTAAATGCTTAAATATTGATTAAATGATCCGAAAAGCTTGAGTTGTAGTCTCGATTTGGAGTAACTTAAATAAGTTGAGTTTTGATTTTCTTTCTCATTATGAAAGACTAATATGAAAATTTCAAAAATGTTACATTAAAGCGCATAAATATTCTCTTATTCCACTACATATTAATCATATAATAATATAGTACAGATCGTTAAAACCAATTTTCTCCTTATGGGACTACTGTTTTCTACTCCCAGTAAACTATATCTTCAAAAATTGAGGATTTTATTTCAATCTCTATGTGATTCTCTCTTTTTGATAATTTTAAGATTAGAAACTTTCTTCATCTGCCTCATGAAGTGATATGAATGAATGGATATGCATAACATTCTTAACAAAATCAAATTTATATGAATAAAAGTAATATTTTAAAAATGAAATCTATTTTGTTTTAAAATCTTAAATATTAAATCTTTGAGCTGCCAAATGAAAAGCTTTGAACCTATTCTCAAATAGACTTTCTTTAATTAAACTCTTCATTCGTTACTTAATGGATAGAGAAATTTGAATCAATCTATTTTTGGAAAATAAAAATTTCAAACCAATTGAAATTATTTATTTAGTATATAATTTATTGTCTGACTTCTGATAATTAATAAAATTAATAATTAATTTGTTTTCTTGACTCATACAGTATACGATTATTTAGTTTAGAATATTTATCTCACAATAACAAATAAATTTTACTAAAATTTCATCTTTTCATTCATAACACAGTTACATCATTATTATTCATAAGCTTCTAATGGTTATTAATTTTTGTAGATTTTTAAGATTAAATACAACTTAAATAAATTAGAATCATATCAATGAATAAATTAAGTGAAGTCACGTAATGGTAAATAGATATTAAATCACAATTTGGTAATTGAAGTCAATGAACACAAATAAAAATATGATAGAGTTTTTAGACAATTAATTAAGAATAAAAATGTTGACAATTAAATAAGATTAAAGAAACATTTATTAGCACAGTGTATGAGTTGCTTAAATGAGAAAAATCGTGACCGAGAAGAGCTTTAGACAACTCAACATCTGTTACTCAGAAATCGTTATTTCTTTCAATTGAGGTATGCCTTAGCTCTAACTTTACTCCCTTTCTCTAACTTTTCTCCCTTTCATCTACACTTACACACAACTCCTCTATTCCTCACTAAGAGCGAGCAGAGAGAGAGTGAGTTCTTTCTCTGACTGCAACAAAGTTTTCATCCACAGTAACATAAGCAGTAAACAAATCTCAAATCTTGTTCAATAAATGATTATGGCATGAGTTGAAGTTTGAGAGACCAAAGAGAACGGCAGCACAACAAAGTAGTATAGACTGGAGAAAGTATAGGCAGAATAAAAACATTTTTTAGTTTAACTATGACTATAACTACGAAGCACTTTATATTTTCAACTAAAGGCATGGCTGATGTTCACATTTGTTTGTTCCGTTCCATTCATATTGGATGACAAGCGAGACCAAAGTTGGTTCTCTTTATTCAGTACTACTTTTAGCCACAAATTTGCTTTTATGCTCGTAATTAAAGCTCTTAAAATAATTAACAGTTTTACCTTATTTAAAGTGGGCTCAAATGGGGACGGATTCGCTTTTGACAGTTATTTGGTGTCTGTTCTCTCAATGAGTGAGCGTCAGCTTATATTGTATACCGCCATAAGTTATATTACTTTTAAGTTACTCTGTATATGTGTTTCATGTTTTTGAGTTAGATTTGGGCGATGTTTTCAAATACCTCTTTGACAATATTCTCTTCGTATCTCTTTTAATATGGTTTCCTATAAATGGTTACAAATCACTAGACCGTTAAGTTCAGACTTCTATAGTTGAACAAAAAATAGTTACATTCTATGCTTGAATCCAATTATTTAAAATGAAATCAGAATTGTGCGCAAATTCACACTTTGAATGTTATCACTTTTTTATTCGGCAGAAAAAGATTCCAAAGTAATGTTGAAGACGTATGAGTTTTGATAGGTTTCAATATTGTTTGGATTAGTATTTTTATATTTTTCTTTGAAAACCTGTTCCATTTGACTTCCAGTGCAGCTCATCTCTCACTTGTCTTAATTCTTGCGGTTCTTTAACCTTTTTATACTGTGACGAGTGATTGAAAGTGAGATTCTTAAGAAAAAACTATCAGAAACAAGAGCATCAGTGGTGAGGCGGCGCCAAAATATTCTGTACCTTATATGATGTCTGGATGAGAGTTGACCTCAATCTCTATAGTATGCTTCACTTGAGTCAGGATTTTTTATGAGTTTCATTCTTCACCATATTCTCTGGTCTGTCTATGTCTCTGTATGTCTCTCTATGTCTCTGTGTTTCTCTGTCTGACTGTTTTTGTCTGTCTGCTGACTGGTTCACATTGGTATCCACTCATACAAGACAAGGTGCTTCTTGTGCTTCTTTATTTCTGACTTTCCCCAAAGCAGTGCATCCCCTTATTTCTGAGCCAAAAAGTGAAAAGCTTAGCAAAAATTACACCGGCATTCACTATCACCAGCAAAACATCTACTCATATAAAGACAGTGAAAGTACTGAAGCCTATTACTTGTGTGAAAAAATCAATAATACAAGAGCTCTACAATTGAGGCAAACATTAGTTAAAATGTTAGCGCAGCACACCTTCCATCTAAACTAATTTCATTATACATTGTCTAATATTTGCTTATATTAAAGATCATTATCTTTATTATTATTTGTGTAACTATTGGTTTATTTCGGACACGAGTTCAAAAACGTTATATTTATTGTTATTATGTCTGACATATTATTTACATGTTATTAATTGATATTTTCTCTTAAAGGTTTATTATGCGAAAAAGAAACGAAGAGCACAGCAAACTCAAGGCGATGATAATGCCAGCCATAAAAAAGAGCGAAAATTATATAATGATGGGTATGATGACGATAATCACGATTACATCATTCGTAACGGAGAGAAGTTTTTTGAACGCTATGAAATTGATTCTCTCATCGGGAAGGGTTCCTTCGGACAAGTGGTCAAAGCTTATGACCACGAAGACCAGTGTCACGTTGCCATTAAGATAATTAAGAACAAAAAGCCGTTCCTAAATCAGGCGCAAATTGAAGTCAAATTACTTGAATTAATGAATAATCACGAGGGAAATGGAACCTCATATTCGATTGGCAAAGACAAAATCGGTCAGATTTACATACAATACTGTACTCTATATCTATCTCATCTCAAATAATTGCTTCATTTACTTAATTTAATTTGTTTTTTAAGTTGTAATTAAATAAAACTAATTATAATTTGTTTGATTGACAGTCAAACTGAAAGGTCACTTTATGTGGAGGAATCACTTATGCCTAGTCTTCGAATTGTTATCCTATAATTTATATGACTTACTGAGAAACACAAATTTTCGTGGAGTTTCACTTAACTTGACCCGAAAGTTTGCTCAGCAAATGTGTACAGCACTGATGTTCCTCTCGAATCCTGAACTATCTATAATACACTGCGATCTAAAGCCTGAAAACATATTGCTCTGTAGTCCCAAAAGAAGTGCCATCAAAATTGTTGATTTTGGGAGCTCTTGTCAACTCGGGAAAAGGGTAAACAAATTGTTTTTAATATTGTCTAAAATTTGATTCATTTGAATCCATAACAGCCAAGTGTTAACTCATATTCTATTCTAGCAAAATGTGAATTCAATTATTAATACTATTTTATGTTTACAGATATATCAATACATTCAGAGCAGATTTTATCGATCTCCAGAAGTGCTATTAGGCATTCCTTACGATATGGCAATTGATATGTGGTCGTTAGGCTGCATACTTGTAGAGATGCATACCGGAGAACCACTATTTAGTGGCGCCAATGAAGTCGATCAGATGAATAAAATTGTGGAAGTATTAGGAATGCCTCCAAAACATATAGCAGATCAGGCACATAAAGCGCGCAAATACTTTGACAAATTACCCGATGGAACCAATGTGCTCAAGAAGACAAAAGACGGCAAAAAAGTAAGTTTTCGTTTTAATAATTCATATTTCTTTCACTAATGAACAATATTATCAACAAGTATTGCAAATGTTATACTCACCTGCAATACAGTATGTCTCAGAGAAAGCCATCAGATATGATCATATGATATGAATTTAATTTTACGGTTCATAGCTTTCTATCTCCAGACATAATGTATTACAGGTTAGAAATCAATCGAAGCGTCTTTTTTAATGTCACAAAAAGCTATATATTTTTCTGTCTCAACAGTACAAACCTCCAGGAGCTCGAAAACTGACTGATATACTTGGGGTCGAATTGGGCGGTCCCGGCGGTCGTCGTCTTGGAGAGCCAGGACATGCAGTATCTGATTATCTGAAATTCAAAGATCTCATTTTGCGAATGTTGGACTATAATCCCAAAACACGTATTACGCCTCATAACGCCCTTCAACACAGCTTTTTCAGGCGAACCACTGACGGCAGTACAAACACGAGCCAAAGCGCCAGTTCGAGTCCTGCTATAGAACAAGGATTGTTAAGTCCAAGTGCAATGGGTTGTGCCGGTCAGTGTCCTCCAGAATGTAAGTATTAATTAATAGTCAACAGCTTATTATCAATTTATAACTAATCGAAAAGAGTGAGTAATATCTATCTGTGTTTGGCATTAGTCTCAAACCATAACCCAAGAGCTCGTTCTGATCCAACGCATCAACATTTTGGACATTCATTACACGGACATCATATACAGAATAGTTATACACAAACCGGATCTTTTCACATCATTAACGACGGAATAATGGCTAACAGTTCAACTGTAAATTCAGGCCTTCATCACATGGCATGTTCATCAGCGATGGACTGTGAAAGTCCTGTAACAAGTACTACAGGTCTGGCCTTAAATTATCACAATTCTCGGTTCCAGTCAAAGGCTTGGGCGCCAATAACACCATCAAATTCATTGACATCACCCCCAAGATCATTAACGTCGCCGACAATATATCATCACTCGTCACATCACATGCGACTCAATAACGTAAGCCATACGAACAGTAACAGTTCCAATAGTCAGCATTCGCATCATTCGCGAACTGGTGCTGTTTCGAGTGGGTTTCGCAGTAATAGACATCTGCATAACACACAACACACTCCATCTGTTCCATCGATTGGCAAACCTCACCAACAACTACATTCAACTCCCAGTCTTCAGGTCGCAGCCATATCTTCATCGTGTCCGTCGGCGACCAGCACTTCATCACAACACGTGTCGTCTGCGATAGCACTGGAATCGCTGTCTCAACTCCAGAAGAGCACTTCGATGACATCTCCCGGCTCTTCGGGCTCTTCATCTGACTTTCCTGTGCCGATGGACACGGCAGGGGTGATGTTGCCCGCATTCATTCAGCCGCCCTCAACATTTCAAAGCATGGGAACAATGGGATCGTTTCAACCATTAGCCTATTCATCGAGCGGTCAATCATTGTTTATCGGCACTGGATTTCAAATAAACTCTAAACCAAATGCGTCTTCAGCTACAGCTCACGGGTTCAGTCAAGCACCACATGCACCACATCCAAGTCTGGGCAGTCCAGCGGTGACATCATCGACATTAGGGCAACAAAGGCAGGCCTCAAGTTTAGTTGAATCAGTATTGAGACGCTCTCGACAGAGCTATAACGACGAGGAGACGGATCGAGACGAGTCGTCACCTATGGTTCATGACGGACAGTCTATATCAAGACCATCTCATTGACCTTAGTTGTCAATTAGTAGGTCTTATATTTAAATTGGGTGATTATTAATTTATTATTAATTATTAATAAATTATTAATATTATTCACTATTCACTATTGACTGTCGGTTTCTAAATAACTTTGTTGTGATGTTTTGTTGTTGTCTAACAAAATACTAGAGAAATGCGTTTTATCATCAAATTATGTAAATATTTATTTGCAATCATTGGCGTAAATTGATTTGTATTGTTCTGTTGTTTCTTTTTTGCACCAACACATTGAAATGAAGTGATTCCAAGTTCATTAATAAGTTAATTATCATATTTATGATGAAACGAGTGCTCAAAATATAATTTAAATAATGCTGTAAAATAATAGTGTCTCAGATATGAATTTTTTGAAAGATTTATTTGGTTTATAATTAAATCTTTCAAAACCAAAGCAGAGTTTAGCAGATTTTTAAAATCTTTTTTGAATTGATTGAAAACTAATCATTTTTATTAAGAGAATTGAATGCTTTAATCCTTAATTAAAGTATGTATTGTAATGTAAAAGAGTTTTTTCAGCACTTTAAGTATTTGACACTTCATTGTTTGAAAAGCAGGGTTTCCAACACCGTTGATGGAAATACAAGTCTGTATATATATCTAATTAAATATATTAAGATATTGGGAGTGATTTCAATGATCTAATCTTTTATCAAATTATTAAATAAGTTTTTATTAATAATAAAAATATATTTAATAAAACTTCCATTAATGGTGTTCGGTATTAATGATTATAAAACATTTGTGAATAATCGTAAATAATAATAATATAAGAAAAATTATGTGTTTGTATTCATATAAACAAAAGTTGTGTGAAATACTGCATTCATTCGTGTTGTCAACCGTTTTGTTCTTCTATTTTTTCTTCTGAAGGGATAATACGATAATAATTAATCTTTTTATTGGGTAAAAAACATGCTTTAGAATCACAACTATTATAGTGTTGTTGTATTGCATTATCCCTTCTATAACACAATCAGACTGTCATTTATGTATTTATTGTACTATCTCTTCGCTATCAAATCTTTCATTCATAATGATATCCATAGGCGAGAAAAGCTTAAAGCCTGAGCCTAGGCTCGAGAACTCCAAGTTTAAGCTCGAGCCTGTGTACTTCTAAAACTAACAATTATATAGAGTTGGGTACCAATAAGTTTTTAAAAATTACTACAGATATACAATTAAATTGAAGAAAGTTTCTGTGGTGCTATTGCACACTTAAATAGCTGGCAGAGCCTGCGATTATATACACAAATTATAAAAAGTAGTTTAAATATAGGACTAAAATACAAATATAATTTATAGTCAAAGATATACAAAAGTACAAGTAATATAAAAGTTACAGTTATATTAAATAAACATAAATAATGCAAAATATTAAGTCACTGTGAATCCCAAGAGAAGTTTTGCATACAGCTTAAGCCTGAACCTGAGCCTATGGACATCATTATTCATTGACATCTCTTTTCTCTACCCAATCATTCAAATAATGTTCAGTTTTGAGGCAAAACTACTGGTTTAGAACTTTTTAAAATCTATTTTCGGGTTCTTTATTAACTGTATTATTGATAACTAAATTGTTTACTAAAGAATCTAAATTACAAACAGATAGATATGATGTGTATTAATCTCTATCTCACATAAAAAATACACTTTTACACACTTATAATGAATACATAAGAGTTGATTGTATACAACCAAAGCATTATTCTTTAGTCTTGAGGTTTGACAGTAGATATATTGCAATAAATATTTGTATTATACAATTAAATCATCGGTAAGGCAGAGACATCATATTCATTACTATTAAGTAAGTTTTTGTGCAATTATTTCTTTCGATCTGTACTCTCGATAATACCGTTAAATTACCAGAAATTACCAGAAATTATTCATTTGCTTAACTTATTAGCAGAAAGACAAAGACTATCTGTTTCTTTTTTCTTATTATAATAAATTGTGAAATGAACTCAAAACTTGTCAGAAATAAATGGCACAAACATTAATCAATGACAGTTAGGGTCGATTACCACTCAAACATATAGGAGAAAAAGATCTTTGTTTTTGTAGAACTAGTACTACCTCTACCTCTATTTCATAACAATTATAATAATAGAAATGTTAACAATACAGGTAATTGAATAAAATGTAAGTCCAGAGAGACCATTACGACTACCACTACCACTACCACCACTACTATCACAACCACCACTACCACTATACAGTAATAATAATAATGAATTCATATATGCAGCATAACTATCATATAATTTGCTCAGTTTTGACTCAACTATTTAATGAAAGTTGATTTAAGTTAGAATAGCGTTACAATTGTTACAAATGTATAAGTTATGATAATTCCAACCACAGATATCTAAATCATTAAAACTTAATTATTTCTGAGTAAAACTAAAACCAATTCTATTCACGATCTTTCACATCAACTCAAATTACATAAAATCAAACTTTTATTTCTCATTAAAGTTATTTATTATCAGAAATACATGAAAATCAGAAATGAATGTCTTGTTGTTATTCCAATTTGCTATTGTTCAATAAAATTCAATTATACCAAACATTACTATACTATATGTACTGTAAGCTTAAAATATATATAAATATTATAAATATAGATTAAATTAGAAACGCTGTCATTAAACCATTTGTACTTTACATGCATTCACTGTTGCATTTTTGTATGTTATGGTATTCAATACCTTAAAGGAGTGAAATCTTCTAAAATGTAAACCAATTTTTTCAGAATAACACAAGACTATAAAATGAGTTATCATTTTTGAATTAATTATTACTAAAGTCTGTATTTATAAACAAATTATGACAGAAAGTGGAACGTTAGTCAAGAGTGAATCATATGCTGTTTTCTGTTCATTCTTATAAACCATTATTATGTAAATCTTTAATATTTCTTGTATTTAAATCAAAACTAAATTTTACAAACATTAGAAAACGTTTGCACTAAAAGATACATTAAAACTAAAATCTTTTTCAAACAAGTGATGAGTAATGAAAATCTGATTAAACAAAAGCCAAACTCATGTAACCTGTTATTAGTGGCCCAAAAGACAGCAGTAATTTATTTAAAATTTCACTTTTAATTATTTAACAAATGTTTTCTCTCTTTTTAAATTATTTAAGGAAAATATCTGTAATATAATCAAAATAAAAAACTTTTACTATTTAGAGCTTTCATTGTGTTGAATAATAAAAAAAACCAAATTATAAAAAAATTGCATTCATTTTGTTCAAACCATTCAAACAAAACCATATTTTTTAAAATCTTTAAAACAAAGTAAAATCGTTGAGAGAATTGAAATGAGATTTTATTCTAAACTCGTGTCCGAAACGAATTCGGATTAAAAGAATGAGAAAATGATTGGAAGTAATAATTACTTAAAAAAAATTAAAATAAGTTATGAAGTGAATTATGAGATAAAGTAAATAAGAGTTAGAAATATCGACGGCGTCTGCGTTTAGTGACAATAGAAGTCTTGGACTGAGTTTTGGTAGTTTTTGAATTACTTCTAAAGGAAGAGTTAGGCGTCAATTCATGTCCACTGAAAGTGGGACTCAAGTCAATGCCTGAGTCATTGCTGTTTAACATCAATCGCTTTCGCGGAGAAACTCTTTGAGGAGTAGTTGGAGTCGAAGTCTTGGTCGGACTCTTCGTGGGACTCAACAAGAGTTTGGGCACTGACTTCTTCGGTGTCCGAAGAAAATAGTCATGAGTTTGATCTGAAGAAGACTGCGATTCAGACAAGTCTGTGCTGTTATTAATTGCATCCAAACTATTATTATTATAACTATTATTCGACTTTCGTGGCGAACGCCTTAACGGCAAAAGCGATGCTTTCGGTGTCTTCTTTCGGCCTCTTTTGCGAATCACTTCTTCGTCTGGATTCAGTGTCGACGACTCACTCATTATGTTCAATATGTTTGCGCTGTTTGTCGTTATTATTGTGCGATCTTTTGGATTAAATACAGTTTTAATTAATAAATAAATAAATAATAAAAACAATAAATACCATAAATATTGTCGATTACTTCCAATTCGTTTCTTGCGTTCAAATCACCAAAAACTGAACGATTTTCTCGAGACATCACTTTATAAGAGAGACTAATAATAAATAATAACTTAATTAAAAAGAAATTTAATTAAAAACTAATTTAATTTAAAATTAAAGTAAAAGTAATTGAAAAATGTTTATAATATTAAAACATATGAATCTATGAAAGGATGAATGGATTGGCGCTTAACCTATCACTCGCTCTATTATTCGCAAAATGCGCCTAATTTTGGCCTTTATTTTCGAGGTTATAAAATACGTCTTTTCGAAGTCTCATTTCTTCTTCACTAATATATCATAAGGGGTTAGAACTGAGTCAACGTTATTGACTGCTATTTATAAATAACCAAAAAAAGTCATTTGTTATGCCATAACAGAGGGAAATACTTCTGTTTCCATAAGTTTGAAAACTTTGATACAAAAGTTTTTAATATTTCAAACTTTTCTCAAAGAGTTCAATACTTTCTTAACTTAATCCTAAACTATATAATAATGAACTTTTACTGACTTAAGACTTTGTAATCAGTTTCTAACTATTATAATAGGAATTAATTTCAACTTTTTTTTATAGTTCAATAATTTTTGAATTAAAAGTTAAGAAAAAGTTTGAAAAATTCACTAACAGTTCATTTATTTAACTTTCAATTACTTTAACAAATGATTATAACTTTTAAAAATGTGTTTTTATTCGTGACTCACATGAAACACACAAAAGAGTGACTAACTTTTCATCGCTTATGAGATAAAAAACAAAAATTCTTACATTTGAGTCAATTAGTACTGAAGTGATAGTAAGTCAACTCATAATTAAAGTTAGTTCTCATTCATCAGTCTTTAAGTCATTAAGAGTTGAGCTGAAAGTTATAGTGATTGCTGTCATTGCTTTCATTGACTTAAATATCATCGAAAGAGTTTTCTATTCATTCACTTGAAAGCTGTACTCACCAGTGCTCACGTTGAGTATCATTCGAGTAAATAATAGAAATATTAAAATTAAAATTTATAGTTAATTAAGTATTTATTATTATCTTTTGATTTAGTTTTGAATTTGAGGCCAAATATAAATAATGAAAATACGATGAAATCAATCATTTATATAATTGTAGTTTTTCAGCAATTTTATGGGTTTTCAATACAAACCTCTAATGTATTGCCACAAAAAAGTCATTTCACAGAATTAGAAGAATTTTTGACTCAACGCGTTAATGATTTTAAGCTTGAATTCCATCGATCTTTCGAAGAATCGAGAATTAAGCGCAAACTGAAAGATAACTTTCTATATTCATTACCAGACAGAGGAGGTATTAAATTGGCAGAAAGTCTCACTTTTACTAATTGATCATTTCTTAATATTTTAGTCTTAATTGAAGAGCACTTGAAAGTAGAAAACGCTTCGGCAGTACTTCTGAACGAGTTTGTGGGTAACGAAGCGATTCGGACCTGGACTGTAATCGAGAACATTCACTACACTTATCTGTTTTGGGGACAATCGAACGGAAAGCTAATTATAGCTGATTTCAATGTGAATCCATTGGGGACACAAATAAAGATTTTGGCCCAATATGTCGAAAGAGGAAATGGAGTGCCTCTTAAGTCGCAATACTTTATGTACGAGTCATTTATATGGATTGTCGTCGCCTTCAAAACGCAAGATCGCGAGTATTTAGCTGTCTATCAATTCAATCACATTAATAGAACTTTACACCGAAGACAGACCATCGAAACTGATGTGAAATGTGATTTTGATATAACTTCGAAAGGCATGACTTATATGGCTGTCAGCTCTTACATGCTTAGAACACCTGTTGGCCAAACATTGCAGTCAACACTCAAATTATATGAATGGCGTCACACGCAGTTCGACTTCATTGCCGAACAGAAGACATTCAGTGCCACTTCTGTCAAACTGTTTAATATGGCGGGTACTCTATATATGGCTGTAACGCAAGCGAACGACAACTCACACGTTCACATCGATAACAACAATCAGCTTCCAAGAGGTTCTCCTGTTTTCTTATACAATGCTCGCGATGACGAAAAGTTGACTTACGTGCAGATAATCCGAACGCATTATGCCATAAAAGTAGACCATTTCAGGGTTGACGGAATGGATTATCTTATTTTTGTTGATCCTAAAGAAGACGCCCGAATATACTGGTGGGCCGGCGACCAGTTCCTCTATTATCAAGATCTTCAAGAGACTAAATCTGCAATAAATGTGGCAGTGGCGAGACTTCCCAACGCAGAGATATTACTGGCAGTTCTATATCCCGATAGAATCAAATTTTTCACCGAATCCCTCAGTTCTAAGTATATAATGAACGGTCAATTAGTTGTACCACAAGTTGGAGCTTTTCAAAGCATTACACTCTTTTCATACGTTCAGACGCACTATTTCTCTCTCTTTACATTCAATAGTAATACTAAATCGAGAGTCAGTAATATTTGGAAATTAACTTTAGTTAAACACGAGACCAAAGACTCTTACGATTACGACCCGTTGCGCTCCTGTTTATCAAAATTAGAACAATCTCTGAGTCAGCGAGAGATTGAATTGAAGAGATTGACCGAAAAGGCAGACCGCGTTTGGTTGGCTGATAGGCCTCAGAACGTGAGCGCACCCGTCATTGTGAAGGGAAAACTCAAAATTAAAGGCTTAACAGCAAAATCATTAATAATTACAAACCCTAATAAAGTGCCGCAAATAACGAACTCTCAAGTGAGGTCTCGAACTGATAAGATATCGAACAGATTGGACAATATTGTCAGAGATATGGCAAACGTTGTGTATAAGACGACAAATCAAACAATCAGTGGTCGCACTATATTTACCGAAGGACTAAAGGCGGCCAAATCAACGGTTGGCAGTATTGCAAATCGAAACTTTGGTCTCAATAGAATACCATTTAATGTCTTATCTGACAATTCACTGGCACTTAATGGGAATCAAGTAATTAACACTCATTTTTCGTTCAGAAATATAACTACGAATAACTTCGATATAAGAGGTCTTATTAATTATCTCAACATAAGTGATGCACTACTCGCTGATTGGCCTCATTTACAAGTAATTACAGGAAATCATAGATATGGAGAACTTGTGCTATTATCAGATCTACAGCTTCACAATCAATTCGGTTCTATTAATGGCATTTTTCCATCAGAATTCGTTACCAAATCAGGAGCTAATCAACAAATAAGTGGTCGTAAAGTTTTTCAAGTATTAGTAGCAAAGAATGTTGATGTAAAGGGAACTACTAATGGCATTGATCTGAGCGATATCGCCAATAGAGCTGTGCTTCTTAATGGCCCGAATCAAGTGATTACCGGGCAGTTGATAATGGAGTCTCCGATTAGAGCCAAACGAATTAAACTCAACGGACTTATTAACAGAATGGTTAATGTTTCGGAAATCGCTTTCAATGCGGTCACTGTGTATGGCAGTCAGAAAATTACTGGACTAAAGACGTTCTCAGCTCCTGTCAATATTCTCGGATCCGTTCAAATTGGACAAAGAGTTAATGGAATTAAGTTAAGTCATGACGTGATTACCACAAACACTAAACAAGTAATAACAGGAAGTCTGACATTCAAATCAATGGTTGAATTCATGAATAATGTTGAATGTGATACTATCAATAGTATTGATTTGAGCGAAGAAGTTGTCAGAAAAAATATAACACAACCTCAATATGTGAACAAAAAGATCTTCAACGAGACACTGGTTGTGTTGCGAGACATAACAATGGACACCGGAAGTACGGTCGATGGAGTGGATCCTTCCCTAATTCATAAAATGGTCATTAACTCTAAGAATGTCGCTTTTGAAGCACCGGTTAGTTTCAATAAATTAAGAGTTGGCGGAAATATTTTTGCTCCGAATGTAAATCATTATCTTATTAATGATTTGCCAAAAATTCTTTGGCTTAAATCCGAGAATCAAACAATTGAAGTTCCGGTCAGGTTTGAAGGACTCCTCAAAGTTAAACACTTGTCATCTCCTTATGTCAATAGATTTAGAGTTCCGAATGATTTTGTGCTTAAAACCGGTTTAAATGATGTTATTTTTGGGAAAAAGAGATTCATTCAAAATGTTTGGGTTAACGGAAATATTGATGTAAAGGACGGAAAAAGAATAAATGGCATTGATTTGAATTGGTTTGACAGAAATCATGTTAAAAAAGATGCCAATTTTATTGACTATATCAGAGGTACCAAACATTTCAGATCAATTCGAGTCGAAGGAAATATAATTGCGGGCACTGTTAATGGACTCAACATATCAGAGGACATAATGCTGACTAATAGGTCTCAAACAATCAATGGAAACATAATATTAAGCGCTCCCTTGACTCTCATCAATGGTAACATAGAAGTAATGTCTAATATTAATGTGAGAGCAACTGTTAATAATGTTTCGTTATCGCGATTCGCTAATGAGGTCGTATTGATTAATGATTGGCCCAAATCATATCAAAGACCAATTCGTAATAAAGTATTTGCTGCTGGAATAGGAGCTCATTTTGTAAAAGCTGACGGAACTCTTAATCGTATTAACATTAACCATATGAAGGCAAGAGTTGTCACTTTGAACACTGCTCAACAAATATACTCTTCCAAAAACTTCACCGGAATTACAAGTTTTAAAAATGATATTTTATGCGAATATATCAATGATTTACGTCTTCGCGAATATGTTAATAAAGTTGTGTTAAAAAATGAGAGAACATTAGTTCGTGGCTCTAAAACATTGAGAGGAAATACTTTAATCAAATCAAACCTCGAGCTCAGCGGAACTATTAATGGAATAGATGTCAGATCATTACAAAGAAGAATAATGTCTAGAACTCGGAATAATGTGATTTTGGCGCCGATGACATTTGGCAATGACATCAATTTAGGAGAACTAGTATTAGAACCGCCGGCGACTATCGATGGCTTGAGACCAAGCGATTTGGCATTAATTGGAGAAAATTTGAGATTTGATGGAAATATTTTAATTAATAGCGTTTCAACTGTTAATGGAGACGTTCGGGTCAGAAAACTAGTGAATGGGTGTGATTTGCGGCGATTGGCTTCTGATGCAGTCCTTCACGACAGCAGAAGTTCACATCAAAGCATTTTTGGTTTAAAACAATTCGTTAACTTAGAAGTGGCCGGAGATGTCATCGTCAATGGTCTTCTCAATAATGTTGATATAAATAAATTGAAGGCAAAAATGGTGACAAAATCAAGTAATCAACAACTGAGGGCTCCATTAATATTCGAAAATGACGTTCATGTCCAACATTTAATTATTAAAAATCTAATTAATGGAAGAAATATTTCGCTATTATTTAAAGACGCAGTTCTCAAAAATAAGATTCAAACCATTTCTGGAAGAAAGAAGTTTTTAAATGCATTGCTTGTAAACGGTTCACGTCTTCAAGTTAGCGGTTATGTTAATGTTAATGGACTTGTCAATGGCATTGATGTCATAAAACTCAATCAAACAGCAGTCAGACAGTACTCTAATTTAGAAATAAAGGGAACAAAGACTTTCTCAGGCGGTGTGACTTTCAAAAGAGATGTTTTTATAGCCGGTTCTGTCAGTGGAATAATAATACCAAAGGATGTGATATTAGTCCATACAAATGAATTGATTCCTGGAGTGACAACATTTAAGAGCTGGATCTCATGCGAAAATGACTTGAATGTCAAAAAACTGATTGATGGCATCGACTTATCGTTCTTTATTCTCAATCGTATGACTTTATCGGATAAAAATGAATTGATTTCTTCGTTTCTAAATTTTACAACTCCTGTAACAGTCGATAATTTAATAGTCAGACAAACCATTAATGGCATACCAATAAATGCATTTGTGACTCGACGCGGACATCATCTCATTAATGGGATCAAAACATTTTCAAATAATATTCAAGTTTATGGCAATGTTAAGTCGTCCGGAATTTATAGTGGAGTTAATATTCATGATTTGGTCAATAGAGCCGTTAGTCTTGTGAGACCGGAAACAATTCCGGGAACCACTGAATTCAAAAGTCCTGTTTCTATGCATCACATGGCTATCACTGGTTTGCTCAACGGTTATGACATCAGTGATATGGCAAACTTCTTCAATAAATTCACTGCTGAAGTGAATTCCATTTTATCACTAATTAAAGAGCAGCTCTCAAGACAGGAAAATCGTTTGGTCGCACAGTTCAATTCACATCTTTATGATCGCTCTTCAGGTAAAGTCAACAAAAAGATTTTTTCTGACAAATAGCTAAACATTTAAGATTAAGTTATATTTTAATATTATTTCATACAAAACTTTCTTTCAGGTGTGACATCTTTCCAACTATCACAAGAACTTTATGAAACTGGTGAACGATTTCTTATAAATTCTTATTCGTCTCCAATTTTCAACATATATCCAACTGATAGCCTGTTATTATGGAGTTTCAATACTCTAAATGCTGACTATTGTCGCGTCTATTCCTCCATTACTTATGAGGTTTCTGATAATGGATTTGTAAACAGTAAATCTGTTCCTCAATTTGGTCGTAATATTGCACTAATTAATGAGGAAATACTTGGAAAATACGATTTACTTCTTTGGACAAATACTACGAGTTGTGGTTCTCATAGTAATGGAAAGACTTTAATGAAAACAATACATATCGATGACATAACATCATTACCTTACAGAAGACATATTCCTAATGATAAATACCCACATCAGGCAACTGAAGCCCCTCTTCTCAAAGATGCAAAACTATTCGTTAGCAATAATGAAATTTATGTAATATTAGCCGAAAATTACAATCGAATCACAAAATCATTTCACACAAACTCTACAGTTATATCATTAAACTCTAAAACTGGTCACTGGTCTCAGATTCAACACATCGAAACATTTGGAGTCCATTCAATGGATGTAATTAATTATGGAAAGGATAGGACTATATTCGCTGCCTTTGCCAACAGATTCAATACTCGTGCAAATGATATCCATTCAGTTATAATGCAATGGAATCCTGTGTCACAGAAATTCTACATCAATACAGTCATACAAACCTCAAATCCAAGCGCAGTTGTATTCGTACAGTCATATGACGGTCAACTTTACGCTGTATTTGCAAATGAAAAGTCTAAACTATTTGAAAATGACTGCGATGGCAATGACTATAGTCTATACACTCAACCACTCCATATATATCGTTATAATTCAAAAACATTTGATTACATTCAAGGCATTGATATTAATGGCGTCACATCTCTGGATACTTTCATTGTGTCGAAAGAGACATATATTGTGGCCGCGAGTCGTCTCTTAAGTACAACATTTGTTCTCCAACTTCGGGGCTATAATATGTTTGAAGTGATTCACTCTTTTTCTACTCCTGGAGTCGAAAATGTTAAGTCTTTTTGGTCTCGAAGCGGAAAACTGCATTTAGGAATCGCTTCTTCAATGTCAGGTCACAGCAAAATATTGACGGCTGTTATCAATGGTCCGCATAACGTCAAAAAATATTTACGAATTGAAGACCTTTTTCGTGACTCAAACGTTAAATAATTTTGTTTAAAATTGTTTTATAATTTAATAATTTGTTATAACTCTATATATAACTAATATTGACTTATTTTTTAAATTTTTTATATTTAATTAAAAGGTTATTATATTTTAAATAATTAGCACTTGACTTATTTAAAACTAGAAGTTAACTTCACTTTACATATAAATAGGTTTCGATCATTGGTTTTTAATATAATATAAAAAGAAAAATATAAGTCTTAAAAATTGTCTTAAAAACTAAGAAAACTTATTAAATAAAAAACGCAAAATTAATATTTAATTATCATAAAGTAGTAGAAGTGCCCGACCCTGTTAGAAGAGAGTCCATTCAAATCTGACTGTGAGTCAGCCTTTGATATGCAAAATTTATGATAAAATGTGTATTCTTTTAAAGTTTGAGCATTCAGTCAATCAGCTAATGTTTGCAAATATTGTGTCTAGGTCGATTACCCGACAATCGTTTCCCCGACACGTCAATTGCCCGACAATGTTAACGTATAATAACACATTTACAGAAATTTTTAAAGATAAATTTAAGGCTAAAAATACAATTTAAATTATACATTTTCAAAATAGGTTAGTGTACTCTACTTAGATTACAATAGATATATACTCGGCCTTTCGG
>JAUJYT010000434.1:0-19253 GCA_033996565.1 Nanhermannia nana
AAAAATTTTAGTTATTTCATTGTAAAAGCTTAATGTGCACTGAAATGAGCAAATTTATTATTTTCATTTTTATTATGTAAGTACACTGTACTTATGTAATCAAATATACTTATGAAAAACGGAAAGTTATGTTCAATAAATAAATAAATAAGAAAGAAATTTGAGATCAGAAAAGTATACAAACATTGGCACAAAAAGGATAAAATTGAGTCATAGCTAAGTCAGTATTTCCCCACTTAAGCCTCTCTTTTTTCAACAATATGTTTAAAATTTAGTTTAGTTTAACATTTCTTTACAATTAAGTTAAATTCGTTAGACGTGTTCCGCTTCTGTCATAATTATCTGAGGCGGAGGTTTATAAAGAATACTCAATGGCCGTGACCTTCGCATCTGTTGTTGCTGTTGCTGTTGTTGATAATACTGTTGCATTTGATGATGAGTTTGATTTTGATAAAACTGTTCCTGTCTTTGTTGTAATGTTTTACGAGGTTGTGGTACAGGAGGTGTCATTTGATGCAGTATTTGTTGTGGCCGTAGAGCTAAATCGAATTCAACAGATTTTCTTCTTCCAACTCCACGTTCATTAGCCAGTACTGAAGTGTAATCTCGAATTAATTGAGCAATTTGTAGAGCCTATTGTTGTAAATAAATTTCCAACAAATCAATTAAAATATTGAATTTATAATAATTGTATGTTTGCAACAAACCTGATGTGTTAAAAATATGTATTTCATAGTTTTAGTTCCAGTACTTGCCATCGCGACTATCATTAAGCTATTTATAGTTGGGTTATAATCAACTATATTTCGGTAATCACATGAAGACAAGACATTCTGTAAAATAATTGGAAAAGTTTATGAATACTGCTTAAAACAGGTTTTTAAAGAAGACTTACTCTAGTTTTCAACTCAAGTAGATGTAGACCTATTTGATCGATAGCGAGCCACAAGTTTTTGGGCCACGAAGAGGTGTAAGTTTGCATAACTTCGAATATCGTCGCCCGATGTAAAGGCCAGGACTGAATTAGATTGAAAAAGGATTGCTTTGCCTGATCCGCTTCCATGCCTTGGAGTATTTGGTGCTGTGTTACAACTGCTTCTGGAGATAATCTTGAGAGAAGACGAGTTGGAAGACACTGAGTAATCATTTGTCTATAATCAGTCACTCCCTGATCATAATCGCCTAAATCTATCTGTGCTTTTAAGGCGCATATCATCACAGCTTCTTGTTCTGTAATAGGAAACCGATCGAATCTAATATTATGAACCATTTGATGATAAAGAAGCTCTTTTTCCACCGGATCCGTCAAATCGACGAAAGCATCCAATAGTATGTGTTTCTTAAATGAATAAATGACAGGTATTTATTGTAATAATTCAAATGAATTGTATGTTAATCTATATTACGAGACGTTTAATGTGTTTTAGTGCAGTTTTAGTTCAGTTAAAATTATACGAAAATTTAAAATAATTACTTTGAATACGAAAAAGTGATTTTTCTCGTGCGCTTTCTTATTGATATTGGCTTTTCCTTGTTCTTCATGCCATTTCTCCCAGAAAGCAATAGCGTCTCCGACTTTCTCTTCAGGTTGTAATGCCTGCTCATTATTAGAGCCTAACATTTGATACAAAGCATATCCCGGAGCGTTTTGGCGCAAATCGATTTTGATCTGAATTTGTTCGATAACTTCGGAAATAACAGCACAGGCATCGAACTCGACTGCTTGAAACTGGCCGTCAAGAAAATGTATTCGAGCGTAAATACGACGGCAATTAATAGTACTTATAATTTCTGATCTGGAAGGCGCTAACTTTCGACCTCTAGTCTCAAGAGTTCCCTGTAAATTACGAAGAGTGAAGTGGGAGAACTGTCCCTCTTCTGTCACTTCATCCAAAGCACATCTTCGCAGATGAGAGTGTAAGTAAGCGAGAAT
The DNA here is from genome assembly GCA_033996565.1 of Nanhermannia nana. Classification (NCBI taxonomy): domain Eukaryota; kingdom Metazoa; phylum Arthropoda; class Arachnida; order Sarcoptiformes; family Nanhermanniidae; genus Nanhermannia; species Nanhermannia nana. The sequence goes on from JAUJYT010000434.1 coordinate 1,934, forward strand.
ACGCCTATCACTTGGGTATGTAATACTGCAGGCGAGGGCTAACAGTTGCCAATGCCTTATATTAACTCTACTATTAGGGTCGGGATGATCTGTCGTTTGTTTAATTAATTGCAGGAAAAATTCATTTCTAAGAATATCCGCGTCTTTTCGTAAACATTTATCTAAAATACTTTGCGCTAATCTTATTTGATCTTTTTCTGTGGCTCGCGCTCGCGGCCACTCCTTCTCGTCCAATGCATTTTCAGCATTTTCTTTTATATTAAGACCTGAATAAGCAAGTATTGAATTGAAATTGTTGACAGCGGTAGCCTCTAGTTCGGGATCAGATATAACTAGAATACTGTTCTGCATCGGAGTCTTTGTGTAAGCCCAGAAAGAATGAGGGAAATGACGAAAGAATCCTTCTTCGAATTCACTGCCATATTCTTGTCTCAATTTATCCAAACGGACTCTATTAAGTCTTCTTAGAGTATTTCGGATAAGACCCAAGTTCTCTTCAGGAGGTTTTCTCATGATATTACTGTCTATCAAGACTCGCCTGCAATTGACCACATCGTGATGTAATTTCATCCGATCCTCTAAAGTCATTTTCAATAGTCTTCTTTTATTAGGTTCTCCTGAAGTTCCATTGATTGCATTTGCATTTGTCTGTCTCATCCAATTTGAATGATTGGGTGAATAACTGGCAACCAATGAAGCGATTTCTTCTTTTTGGTTCGTTTCAAATGTAAAGCATTTATGGCTATCCGTTAGTGTTTTAACCAATTTAATAGACAGGAAATTTTCAGTGGGAAATACTGTAAGAGATTCGATATCACAATATCGGTACGCATTGAGTATTGATTTGTCAGTCGGATTGGTTATCAATATTCCATCTGAGTTTACACCGAGAACCAAATTATGGCCATAGGCTAAGTAACCCTTATAAGTGACTGCAAATAATGTGGTGCCATAGAGTGGGTATTGCATTACGACTGATAAGTACCAAACTTTCGCTATTAAGTCGGCTTTTCCTTTGCCATACATTTTATGCGCTTCAGCTATTTTCACAGCCCATTCCATATTAGTATAACCTACTGCTCGCCTAACGCGATAACATATATAATTCTCTACGTCTTCATAGCTCTCAATTCTTCCGTCAACATATTCTCCGAGTGAGACCTGAGCCTGCAATCCGGCCAATTGGAGAGCTATTCTTTCACTAACAGGAAACTCATCTCTTTTAACGACACAATGAGCCGCTTGAGCATAGAGTAAGTTCACTTCGACCGGATCGTGAGGTATTTCACATGTGTTCTTGAATAACCGTTTTTTAAACACGAACTTGCAATCGCCTCCGCCTAATGTCTGATTAGATCCTTTAGATAGAGTCGAATGTTTACTGACATAAGTGGTATTCCTTTGAAACATTTCCCAATTAGTAATAATGTCCGCGAGATAGTCATGACCTTTAATTACTCTCTCGTAATCAGGTGTAAGTTCATAGAGAGCCCAACCATCTAAACATCGCAGACCGATCTTATTTGAAAGGCACACCATGGCGTCGTTCGCAGTATCGCACGGATGAATGTCAATGGCTTTAGTCCTTCCGTCGAGGAAATAGAATCTGCAAACGAGACTACTTAGAGTTCTAACAGCATTGACTTCTAGTGAAGAGGGAGGCATTCGTCTGATATGAGCTTTAGGAGAGTGCAAGTTGTCGAGACAGAACTGAGCGTAACACGAAATCGCTGCGTTTTTGCGCAAATGCTTCCGCAAATAACTATAGAAGTACTTCGCAAACAGTTTACTCGGTTGGAAGGCGGCTGTCGTCAGACCTAACATCATCCAAACACGTATCGTCTCGTCCTTCGATGGATTCTGATTCGACTGACGCACTAATTGTACAAAAATCTCGTCCCGCAACTCTTCGCGCTCTATTCCATGACCTATTATTGTCTGTATTAGTCTTACTTCAGAATCTGGTTTGATGTCTGCCTGAATGTATTTGCATAACTCTTTAAATATAGCACAAGCGATAACTACATTTTCGGGGTCATGCATATGAATGTGTGAGGTCGGGATAGTGTTCGATGGAGTCCAAAATGTCATCTCAGCTTTCGGTAGAAACTCTTCACCACTTCTTCGTTTCCGTGTCAGCGTCCGAATGACTCCACCGCCAAATTCTTTCGCGTGATTATTAAAAAACTTGTCGGCGAACTCAACCAAGTCATACATTCTTAACTCAACCCCTAATTTCTCATTTTCAGATTGTGTAGAGATTTGTTGTTTCAATACTTTATTTTCATGAACGGCTTCGGTTTGCATTGTTTTGCTTTCGATCCATTGATTTCCTCGTTTTTCAACTGAGTTTTCGTTCTCATTGTGTCCATTCATTAAAGATCTCTTATTATTATTATTATTATTGAAATTATTATTTGAATTGTTTTGAAGACTGAAATTTCCATCTTCTTCTTGAAACTCAAAAGAATAACTTCTTTCTGCGGGTTGGAGTGGTGTATACAATGGCGACTGATCGGTATCTGTATTACTAATCAAACTCTCGACTTCTCGTGTTTGTGTTGGAAGTGGAGACGGAAGCGGTGACGGAGATATGGTGTCTGACATTATGGGTGAACCAGTTGGCGGTGGGAGAGGGCTTGGAGAGGTGTTTCTTACGGGCATTTCAGACACTTGTTGGTTGAGGTCATTCATTTGGCTTTCAGTTCTTTGAATTAAATCATCGAATTGTTGACTAATGTCTCCGATGAAGTCTTCGACTTTATTTTCTTGTATTTCAGTTAGAAATGAGAACATCTGATCCAAATCGGCATAAGAAGATTCACCTTTAGAATTGGTTATGGCTTCGTTTGAAGCAATATTCGCGCGCTGTAGTAATCCGTTTTGCTCTATGAGACGGGCTATTGTTTGCACCTCTTTTTGCGCTAACCTATAAAATAATGATTACATTTAGTGCTTCATGAAATAGATTCGTCTTTTTTCAAATTTAATCTAATGGTCTCATTCTTAAGTTCAGTTCTACTCAACATGAAAGCATTCATACCCGTATCGTTGCTCCAAAATCGCTCTTAAGAATAGCATGAAATAAAACAAACATTCAATTTATAAATTATTTGGTTTGAACTCAATTTTGAGTCAAATTCTGTTTTATGCGAAACAATTAATCATTTGATAATTTTAAACTCAGAATTTTTAACTTTAGAGCAATAAATTTGTTTTGCAATGGAATTCTATTAAGAGATCGTAAAATTATATCATAATTACAAATACATTTAATACCTCTAATTCTCTTTAAGCTTAGACATGTCTATCTGTTACTCATTCTAATAATTTTTTATTCAATCAGTGAATGCAAGATATTGTTATTTTTGATAATAAAATCCTAATTTACTTACAGAAGCGATTCATTCACAACTTCTGATGGCATAACACTGTTTTGGTTCTCAGTATTTTGGTGTTGTATTTGAGCCAATCTTCTCTGTTCTTCAAGAAGACGTCGTTCAGCTTCTTCCTGTTCTTTTCTTCTCATTTCTTCTTCAACTCTTCTCATTTCCTTCATAGCAGCCGCCACTTCACGCGCAAACATTCCTCTAACAAACGCTTGTAAAGTGATGGCCGCTCTTCTCATTCTCAGATATCTAAGCCTTTCTCGATGTCCTCGAAAATGGAGTTGAATAAAAACAGTACAGCTTTTCATTTTCAAAAACTCTTTTCTTCTGATAAAGCCTTTGATTCGCTTTTGAATAATGACAGCCATTCGATTACACAATATCTTTCGCTGTTCTTCAAGTGGCTCATGAGCTGTTCCGCGAAGAAACACTTTATTTTTGCCGATTTGCCACTCGGTTTTCGGCATTTTAAGAGTTTGAAGTATTTTTGCTGCTCCTTCTGATTGAAGGTTTGGCAGACTTACTAAATTTTGAACTAAACAACGATATCGGACAACAAACTGGCTGATTGGAAAATGTATGGGAAATCCTTCACGTCTGATGCGAATGATGTCAAGCATTCCCAGATATTGGAGTTGAGTTTGAACTTGTTTTTCATCATAAAAATCAGCTGCCTTTACCATATTTGGTTTAATGCATCGCACATACCATGGATTGGTTGAGTGCAACAGATCTACGAGTGCTGTCAATTGAAAACGGAATGCATCGCCGACTGTTGGTCTGCCTTTACTTGTTTTAGTAGTAGTTTCAGATCTGTTAATAGTGGCGTAAGTGGTATTTGCAACACGACTTGCTGTAACGCTTAACAAATCCTATAAAACAAATCAATTTAATTAACACTTATTTATATTTTAATTGTATTTATATATCGCATGCATTAATAATGTAAAATACAATTATTACTTCAGCTGTCATCTGATAACTCCAATACCACTATTGATTGTGAAGGAAAGAAAACAAATTTTGATTTGATGAGCAAAAGCATAATAAAGTTAAAAGCTGTTCAACATATGACTGAAAAATAGATGTAAGTTTACCTGAAATTTGACGAGATCTTTGACAAACACATTGGAAGAGTCGTGCATCAGATCAAACAATTGGTCCTGTTGTACATCTTTATTCTTTTCAAGAAAGCCATTTATATTGTAAACAACATCTCCCGCGTAATGCCTAATACCAAACTCCTTTTCCCATCTCCTCCTATCGTCACCACGAATATAATTGGCATGAGATTCGAATTCGGAATGCAATTTATTTACATAAGTAGTATCAGTTCCCTTAGGAATACGACATTCTTCTGTCAATAATCGGAGAATACATTTTGGGGGCTTTTCTAATAGTTCAAGACATGGAGTATTATCAGTAAAGTTGATGTGAGAAAAAGAGATCCCTTCCTGACGATACTGTAACCAATTTAAAAGTTAGTAATTTTGTAAATTTGTTATAAATTAATTAATTATTACAATTTCTTGTTCCAAAGCGAAGACGTAGTGATTGAAAAATCGCTGTAATTTTTCATTTGCATAATTAATGCATAACTGCTCATAACTATTGACATCAAAATTTTCGAAACCGAATATATCGAGAACACCTAGAAATCGATCACTATCTTGTCCAGGATTAGTACAGGTGTTGATATAGCTTACAATCCATGCAAAACTTCGCGAATATAGCGCTTTAGCCATAGCGTGTCGATTCTCTCGGGCCTCATGTAATTTGAATGGTATATCAGTGACAGTCCCGCGAACATTAATTTGTCTTTGAAGTGTTGCGAGCGTTAACTTATATGCGTCGAGTCCTAGAAGTGTAGCCACAGTTGCGATGACAATCTCGTCTTCAGGACTTAATTTACAACGTTCTCCATCTAAATGGTCTTCAAACTGAAGGTTTCCCAACCATAATATTGCACTTAAAACAGAGAATATCCCGTCACACATCTCAGGAGGAATATTAAGTACAGACATAGCAAGACGTAGCGAATCAAACATGGCCGCATCGTCGACACCATCAATCTTATAACAACCGCTCTGTCGAAGGTATGCATAATTTTCAATTGACTCTATTAGGAATTGGTTCCGAATGTCGGCATTGTATTGAGCGCTGGACACTAATTGATAAAATACATGATAATTACGTTCACCGAAAGATTGAAAAGTGATGCGGGACTGTTCTAATAAGTAGTCCTGAATGATGCAGCCCTTGATCTGATAGCGCCAATCGAAGCAGACCTGTATAAACTTTCCAAAACGACTAGAATTATCATTGCGTACAGTTTTCGCGTTTCCGAACGCCTCTAATATGGTGTTGGCTTCTAATATCTGGTGCTCCATCCATGTCGACTGATTCGATGTGACCGTGCATAAGTACTGTAATATGAATTTTGTTGATTCTGTTTTTCCTGCACCAGATTCTCCTGATATAACACACGCCTGATTTGCGTTATCAAATTGTAAGTTACTATAAGCTGCCTCTGCTATTGCGAACACATGAGGGTCTTGTTGTGATATTTTCTGATTGTTATATCTAAAAACCCAGTCCTAATTCAATAATAGAATTAACGCATAAAAAGTTATTACTTAATAATATTGAATTAAAATTTTTTGTTAGCTTACGGTCTCGTAAATGTCTAATTCCTTATACGGATTGACGGCAACGAGAATAGTTCCTGTGTATGTCTTTAGATGTAAGAAAAAATTTATTAAATTGTAATCACGTACTAGTCATCAATGTTTCGCTTTAAACTGATCGATATTTAATTAATGTTTCTTTTGTTGCGAAAAACACTAAGATCAGCAAAATATAGAATTTTATATAAAAAACACTCACATATATCTGTTCTCTATTATATCGAACTTTTAGATTAGTATTAATTCCATGTTCATCGATATTGCTTATGATTGTCATGTCCGGAACCCCATCTTCGGGTCTCCAGCCTATAGAATATTACATTTTAATTTTTGTTAATATAATTATGCAATTGTGAGTATTATGTTATTAAGTTTTTTGCAATTAAAAGGGATATCATATTAGCCATCTATGAAAGTGTAGGGCAAACACACATTACTCTCATGCATTACGGGAAAGACTAATCAATTCTCCGAAAAATAAAATAAAATTGATTGCAGGATGAATATTGACATACATAGTATGACAAAAAAATAGATCAAAATTAATGAGTAAGTTTGATATTATGATTAAGCATTGCTCTCATTTATTGTTAACAATTTAATTGAGCGCAAAATTGATTGAGACTTTGTATGACAAATAAGAGTTAATAGAAAAGAAGTGTATTATAAGTTATTGACCTAAAGGAAGGGGCGGTTGCCTTTTCTCATTCTTGAGAATCTTCTAGGAGTATATTCTAGCGCTGTATATGCCGTACGTTAAACGATATACAGAGCAGTATTGCGTTATTATGATTGCATAGCATTCAATTGGGTGCTCATTGAGGCTTAAAATTAAATGAAAGAATAATTATTAATATTTACCTTTCTGTCCAGCATCCCATCCGTTCATCATTAGAGCACTACTGTTAGGACTGTCTCTAATATTTCACTATTGTTTTGTTTGCAGTGAAAAATTATTTTTTAGTAATAGGGAGGATGTGATGCCAGTTGACTACATCTTTCCTTCACTTTTATCGACCCAATGTTACAGCAGTTCTCTATGACATCGCTCTCCTACTAGTGTTCGACACCAATATAGCATATCCTTCTCTCTAACGTTTGAGAGCATCGCGTTTTCCTATCCGTTTATATAGCAATCCACTTATGGCTTATGAGATAGTCTACAAACAATACGGGAACCAAACATACACTCCTTTTCCTATGAGTCACAAAATTTCCCCTACTATTCAAATGGAGTCGGATTTACGACATCATAAGTTTTTGATTCTAACTAAATCTTAATGTTTGCTAAACTTGTTTTGCTGTAACAGTTAACAAGTTATGACTCAATCACTTCAACACTTTTATAAATTTCGAAGAATTTTTATATAATAAAAAAGATCAATAAAACACTTGATTAAAGAATTTAAAAAATAATAACTTATAATATTTTTTTATAATCATTTAAAATTAAAGTTTATAAAAGTTTATTAAAAGTTTTTAATTTGTTCAAAATTTGTAATATAGGGAGTTTTTTTTAATATTTCGTATAGTTTTCACACAATAATTAAAAGTATTTTAAAGAATTATTAGTAATTATAACTTTGGGAACAAATAATTAGCTCCGAAACCATGTATTGATTGTACAAAGTATTGAACGAAACCCACTCAATGTCGTAAAGCACTCGTTGAAAAACTGGTATAGTTCTCACTTCAATTTGCAATGTATTACATATTTTTGAATTATTTGGTTTCAAATAATTGATATTAAATTAATTAATAAATTGTTTTTAAATAAATATTAAGACTTTTGAAAAGCATTAAACTTTTGAGAATAACTATTAATATAATTAACAAAATCTAATGTATTATTAACTGAACTAAACTTAAAGATAACACAAAAACATAAAATAAGAGCAGAGATGACACCACTGTCTGAGCTCACTATCAGTTTATTATAATAAGAAAGACTTCCTTTTCCGGCGTCGTGTCTAAGGTTTGGTTGTTTTGAGTAAAATCCAAATATTTTTTACGTTAAATCATCGTTTGTTTGAAACTTTAGGTGAGTTTTAAATAATTAAAATTACACTTAAATGAGTGATCACTCAAAACGCTAAAAGTATTGACAATAAATTGTATTATAATTAGTAATAAATCGATAGAAAAGATGTCAAAAGTGAAGACCAAAGACTTGAGAGGAAAACGTAAAGAAGAGTTAGTAAAACAATTGGATGAATTAAAGCAAGAATTGGCCAACTTAAGAGTGGCCAAAGTGACGGGTGGGACCGCCTCTAAACTCTCCAAAATACGAGTGTTTCGCAAATCAATCGCAAGAGTGCTGACTGTCATCGGTCAGAATCAAAAGGAAAATCTCCGAAAACTGTATAAAGGAAAGAAACAAAAACCAATTGACTTGAGACCCAAACTGACCCGTGCGATCAGAAGACAACTCACCAAACACGAGAAGTCCATCAAAACACGTAAAGAACGCAGACGTTTGAGACAATGGCCAGAACGCAAATATGCGCTCAAACAATAATTGTCCCTATCTTTTGATTCTTTGAATTATTAATTAATAAAAAGTTTTAAATTGATTTCTAATGTTTGCTCTTTTTATTTGTAGTCAAGTATTGAGTGAGTGTCGACCGCATTCAAAATAAAATCTATTTTTAATTAACGATTAGATAAAATGCTAATATTTTTTGCGCGGCATAACGCGTTAAATTTGCTGTTACTTCAAACCAATTCTTAAGTTTACAAAAAATATTAAGTGATTTTATTTTAATGAAATGCACCGCAGAACAGGCGAAACATTTTGATCGCGGACAACATTCCAATAACTGCCCAAATTTGAACTTTAAATGTGAAGTTTACTCAACTTGCGATTACTTGTGATAGAAAATGATTTGAAGATAACTTATTGCCTACTATTACAAAAGCGTTGACATGTACCACTATATGTACTGTACTATATGAAGTATGTCCAACTGCTGCCATGGGGCCGGATACGAACCGCGGGAGCATTTCTTGTAGCCCTATTGCCCATATTTATGGCTATTTTTATATTAAATATGTTTATATGGGTTTTATAAATATCCACATAAATAATGGCACCATTTCTTTCATTTATTACAATGCGTACCAAAAAACAATTCTATCCGGCCCTCAACAACACAAAAGTTGGCCAACCCTATACCCCCTATACCCGCTAGTATAATACTAAATTATGAGTACAGTCAGCGAAACGCAGTACCTTCTCGTCTCGTCTCGCGAATTAGAGATATTCTTATCTTAAACTTCTAACTACTGGGTCTTTGGATTAGAGCAATGCTTAATTACCGCATAGTTAACGCAAAAATCATTTATTTGTAACAAAAAATATATTTTAATAAATATTTCGAACACGTCTCGTCCCGCCTAAAAGTCCTATCAAAGAATTTATTTCGTCTTGCGAGACGAGACGAGATCTCGTGCCGGTGTCTAATGTACAGTATTTCATTTTCAGGTTGAGGCTCAGAGGTTCGGAGTTTAGGTTCAGAATCAGCTTCTCTGAGCCTGTGTGCATCATTATTTATCAGCGCCGGCTTAGCTCTTAACATGAGAGATAGCTTTTTCCGGGTGTGTATGGATTTAAATTATAGAAAGCTTATTTGAATTGCACCCAATTATTGTTAACCTTTTTAATAGTACCTGTTATTAGAATAATACAGAAGAACTGGTAGTTATAGTTTTGGTTATGGGTCAGAACATAAATGTTAACTAATTTAATGAACTTTTTAAATAAGGATTAAAATACAGGGTGACCAGCAATTAACGCCCACGTTGAAAAAGCTGATAACTCGAGAACTAATAAAGATATTTTAATGAAATTTTTTTTGAATGAAAGAAGGATAATGGGAGAGTTTTATGGACTACAAAATATATAGGAGCCATTTGTTTTATGTGTTTTATTTTATTGTTAAATCATTTTTATCAATATCTATGACAATTCTAGGTAAGCTTTTTATAGCTCATATAGCCTATGCCAATCTACCATTATTCCTTTATCATTCAAAAAAAATTTTATTCGAATATCTTTATTAGTTTTTGAGTTGTTGCATTTTAAATTTTTGGGGAAATTAATTGAAGTTACTAAAATGATTCTTTACTCAGTTATATCTAATGGAGGGTGCACAAATCTCCCATTGTTCCTCTTTATTTTAAAAATATTTCATTAAAATATCTTTATTAGTTCTCGAGTTATTAGCTTTTTGAGCGTGGGCGTTAATTGCTGGTCATCCTGTAGTTTTGAAGTGCATTTAAGTTCTGTTTGATTTATAAATTTTATTTTATTTGCATTTAAAGCTATAATTTGTAACCAAAAAATTTAAAAATCTAATTCTTAATTACAAAAAGTTATCTCTATTATGAAAAAATTAAATATTAATTTATAAAATATTTATGAAATTTAATTAATAATATGGACCAATACGACCAGAAATGAATATTATTGAATATGTATTATTATGACATACATTGTAATCCATATATATATTGCTAACCATTGACTAATAATGCCTTCTGTCTTACATACAATCGGTTGAACTGAATCAGTATCTAAAGTGATAAAAAATCTTAATGATTGCGAATCTTAATAATTATTGAAATCATACTTTCTTTTACGTAACATTTAATTAAAAAAGAGATTCCGAGAACGTTCAAAATTAAGAGTCCTAAGAGTGCCATCAGATACAAAATCTCGTATTCAATGCACTCGCCTATGAATAGGAGCACCGACAGCACGAGTCCACATAATGATAGAATAAGGTGAACATAATTCAATTTGTGGGCAATGAAGTGAACATAAACTGAATACGAGTACGAGACGGCCAACAGACCGCTTAAAACTATAATAATTATCTTATAAACAATATTTTTTTTATTTTGAGCCATTCTTCACTTTATTCGCATCGTTTGTGTCAAAAAATTCGGCGATACGTATTTTAGGGTTAGGTTACTGTTATGTTACTGTAATATAATGTTAGGTAACAATAATTTTTGCTCTACCGCGCGCTTAAACATAAGGAAAATCAGCGCGAGACTCAACAATACTGTACGTATCGCCAAAAATTCTGAATGCAATGCAAATAACTTTTTATGATCCCATTCAGTGCAATATTCTATTCGATAATTTTTAATTTTATATTTAATGAATCGAATATTGGTGAACAGCAGAAGTGAATACATCGAAAATAAATATGAGTTAATACATAAGTTAGTATCTGTTGTGAGATTTTGTTTTTTTCTTTCAATTCGAATGAGTCTTCTTTTAAGTTAGGTTTTGATAATTTGTTGCTAAAACTTAATCAATATAAAAGTCATTCTCAGTGCGAGACTGACTGACTTAACAATACGTCCGTCATTCGGCACAAAACCTAAATCTTTTTAAAAGCGTTTATAAAATATTTTGAATTTTATTTATCTTTCGATGAAATAAAGTGAGAATGTGTTCACTTAAATGTATTCTTCAGATAAGTTTACTTTTGGTATTAGTTGAAGGTTTGAATTCGACTCAAAATAACTCAGATAAAAATGAAATCAATAATAAGAGCGAATGTGTGACACCAATCAGTTATTTGGAATCAATGGTGACTCCAAATGTGAAACCCGAGAGCACAACCACTCAAAACTATTTCATAAGACTTAACACTCCTCTTATTGATCGCAATGCAGAAGCGATGACAACTCCAAAGTGTCAACTATTGACCGATAGGACAACTGGCGAAGAATCAGTGAGAGTCACAATCAGTCAAAATGAGTCTAAATTCAAGTCTCAGAACAGAACCGATTCAACACATTTGGAAGCAAGAAAAAGTAGTTTTTTTGCTTATGTAAAAATAGTGTTCGCCACATATTTCTTTTATGCCGCACACGAATTGGTGATAGTTTTTTACTATTACTATATTAAGGATCACAACAAAATGGAGAGAACTTGGAGGAGATTAGCTTTTTATCATTTAATATTTCCTCTGATCGTTACCATAATTTGTCGGTCATTACTTATTTTCGTATATTTTGTGCTATTACTTACACATCAATATGTTTGTAGAATTGCAAAATTTGATAAAGAGCTGTCACTTCAAGATTTGGTGACTAAACGTAAAATATTCAAAATATATCATTCGATAATCACATATATCGGTTCTTTCTTTGGACTTCTGGGTAGATTTCAAGTTCTGGTCCAAGCTATCAATACAATGAACGAAAATGAACAAAACCATAATTAATAAATTATAATATTATATATAACTTATAAATTATAAGTTATAATTAATTAATTTTACTGAAAAGTCAAACTTAAGTTTAAAAGAAAAGCTTTTATTAATTTTTATAATAATTTATATTCGTATGCATTATATTAAAGGATTATTTGCCATAATTTTTTTTGACAAAATCTTGATTTTCTTTTTTGAATGGTTTCCATTTGAGTTGTGATCAATTTATAATCTGATTCAAATGAATTGCTACATAAGAAATAGCTCTTACTTTTGATACTGAAAGCCTAATACAGTATTTATGCAAAAATAAGTGCATCGTTTGCTATTTCTGGAGTTGAGTTACTAAAACAAATGTAATGCATTTCAATCCTCAAATTTTTTGATAATCGGTCGCAATCAAGAACTGATCGAAATACTTTTCAATATTAGGCGCATATCCTTTATAAATAAAAATAATACTTAATACTTGAGCTTAAATTCAGTGATTAAGATATCATTATTAAAACTTTTATTCTTAGCAAAGATTTTTAAAAATAAAGCTTCTCTTGCGTTCCGTAAACATTTCTTCAATTCAAAAATAATTCAAAGCATTCAATAACTAAACCTCATTCAAATAAACCTTACGTTCCTGTTTCGCACATTTATTTAATTGAATTCAGTTATACCTTATATTCCTTGCTTTATATATAGTACAAAATAATTTATTGCTCAAATGTTCTCAAATAAAAAGTAGAATTTCACTATTCTTTATACCAACTCTTCTCAAACTCGGTCTTAGGGGTTAAAATGATCTGCGGACCGAAAAATTTAACATTATGGTCTATGAGACACGTGATTTTTAAGTGCAAATGATCTGTGAGTCTAAAAAGTTTGAGAACCTATGCTTTAAATTGAATTACTCTAACATTTAATGTTTCGCATAACTTTAATAGACAATAAAAGCTAATCTAATGGCTAGCTTTTTATCTCTTAACAATTTATTTATAATTCATGTAAAGTATACTCTTATTTGTATTTAAAGCTCTGCGATTCATACAGTTTTGTCAATCTCTCGCCTCAAGTCAGGAGTGTCTACTTTTGAAAAAACTATTTTTGCCTTTTATACTAAAGTCTCTTCTCTTTTATATATTCTCTGTTTCAGTTAAATAAAAATTCTTTTTAATAAAAAGAGTTGTGGTTCTCTTACCACTAGCATTATTATATCGTATTTTTCTAGAAAAAATCTATAACTTATAGCAATACTGATCTCTTGATTAAAGTGTTTGATCTAAACTATTTATATTTAATAATCTAGAAGTTAGAGATTTTATAAAAAATGACTTTAATCAAAAACTATATAATGAATTGAAATGATTTTTGATTATATTCGATTTCTTATTCAAGAAGAGAATTCCTTTAATCAGTATTTCTTAATCTAATAAATTCAAAGCTTAATAACTTTTTTGATCCAAAGAAATCGCTTTATTCTTGATTGGAATAAAATGGATGTTAAACATCAATGGAATAAAAGAATTTTAAACGTTGTTCACTTGGCTCTTCATTTCAATGAAAGACCCCAACTCTTTGGTTAGAAGAGAAAATCTTTAAAATTCAAATAATTATATACTTAGAAATGAAATCTTTAGAACTATTAAACTATGATATTTTTAGTTCATACGAATTAAATACTTTGATAATATAACTGCTTTAACATCAATACTTTCATTCAAATTTGTGCTCATACAAAAGTCAAATATCTATACTGTGCCACCTCAAGCACCTAATCAACTGACGTCTGTGCGGCGTCTGTGGCCCACTGATATTCACTGTCAGTGTTTTCCTTTTTTAGTTTATCGGTTATTAATAAAATCGTGAAATACTTTTCATTGCATTTTCTCTGAAAACATTTTTTTCTTATAAAGAAACATATTTACTGACTCTGGTGAACAAAATACACATAAGATTTCTAAAGTGAAGCTTTTGTTTTGCTCATGAAATATAAATGGAAATCTGTTACTTCATTAGCTTTGTTAACATATTAAACAATATTAGGAATGTAGTGCTCATTATTATTGAAATGCTTTTGCATTACAGTATTGGCTACAAATACACGTCTCGTGAAATAAATCTCGTTTTCTTACATCTAAACGAGTGGGTCTTAAATTTAATTAAATATGGTTTAAAACGCTGTGAGCTTTGATTATATAATTAAAATACTTAATGGATTAATAGCACACCAAATATGGCCAAAAAATGATTATTTAGCATAGAATTTAACAAATTTAGAACCAACCCGGTCTTCACAGTCAATTGTTAACTCAAATATTTAAAACAGAAAGAGAACAGATACTGGACTTTTGATAAGAGCTATTAAACTATTGCTTATTTATAAGAACTATTCAACATATTTGACTCTCACGTGAGACGCGTATATTGACGACTATTTAATGCTCACAATCAGATATCGATTTAAACTATTTGATACAGCAATTTACTAATAGTAACGAAATATTAAAATACACCATAAATATTAGGAACTCTTTATCATTCTTACATATATTAATTATAGTAGAAAATAATAGTAAAAACAACTCTTTATAAAAATCAACAGTACTAACTCATATCTTCACTAGTATACTACCCCCTATCACCCCAATCATATTATTGGGTTACAACCTGTTCGGTTTTCACCCTGACTGTTCGGGTGAGGGAAGAGAGTTCAACCGAACAATAAAATGGCCGGTTTTGGCTCAAAAACTAACAAAACCTATATATACAGATATTTTAATCATAATATTTTAAGTCATAAGTCAATTCAATGCGCAAATAGTATGCGTATCTCATATGCAATGCTATCATAAGTTTTGATTACATATTTAAAGCTTTTATTTGTAAGTCTTTGTTAAAGTGATATTTAAAATGAAATTTTATTTCAAAATTAAAAATTTATATCAATTTATGTGATTTTATTGTGAAATAACTTATGAAATTAGCTGATATACATTCAAATTGACCAAATTATTGTATTTTATCTTAGAACTAAATAAAAACTTTTTGAAAAACTAAGGGGTGGGGGTAACCTGGTGGGGGTAAACTCATTGGATTTAATAGACAATTTTTTAGGATTTAGGAAAATCTTGGGACGTCCAGCTTTCCAACTTTCTAGGGGGGTGTACAACACCCTCGCCTTATAATTAATTAATTTTTGTTCATTTATAGTTTTTCAAAAATTTCTATGGATCTTAATATAACAAATATCTAGGGAATGGCAAACAGAAATCGTGAGAATCGCTATTATAAAAATGGCAGTGCTCTCAGCTTGCGGTAATCTGTATCTCTGCCCCACACATTTTTCAAAGATTTATTGTAAAAAAGATGAGTTGATAAACTGTCTGTTTGTCTTTGACCTTTTTAAGACGTTTAAGACAACAGTGATAGAAGTTTTTCAATAAACTTTTGACTCTCATAATGCACCATTGGTTTGTTGCTTCACTTTTTAGCTGAAATATAAAAATTCTTTGACTTTTAATATACAATATTAATACCAGTGCTACACAAAAACTTACGAAAAAATGAAACAGACCTAAAATATGATACAGTATGAACAGATTACTTAATTTCTAGAGCAACCCCATGCAGGACCCCATGTATTGTATGAATAGTCATTCAAATTGAGAAAGTAAATGGTTTTGATATTTTTCGTATTCAAGAGAAATTTATTTCAGTTTAAATAAATATTTGCTCTTCAATAATATTAATAAATTATGCTTTGTTTTTAAACACTTTTGTTGCATATGTTTATATGGATGGTATGGATTGATAGGAACATTTACATAGCATACAATAAACAAATTTTAAATTTTTGATCTCCAACTATAATTTAAAAGATAATCCTTCTCCTAACAAAAATGGCAGATATAGCAGAAGAAAATTTTAATTTATTACTAACGTTAAAAGTAGACTTTGGAAACAATCCAAGTTTCCAATCCATTTGTTAGTCCAGAAGATATAAAGTCATAACTAATTTTGCTTTCAATTTTCTATGCATTCTTACACTAATTATAGTCATATTAGAGATTAAAGTTATGCAATGGTATTAGACCTGATCTTAGGGATTGCTATGGATATTGATTAAAATCCATGTCATACATATTGAAGTTCTATATCGTTGAGCAATAAATTTTAATTAAGACTTTGACTATAATTTGATTGAAATTGATTTGATATTAGAATATTAAAAATACTATACTTTGCTGAGAATTAGATTATAATGAATACCAGCTATAGTTTAAAATACAGGTATTGTAAGCATTAATGAGTGAAATACAGTATTGTGTGTTCATACTTACCGGTAATGACAAACAATAATTATTTTGTACCTTTGATGTCAAAAACATATTTTACTCATAGAATATTATAATTAATTTTCCTTTTATGAACTTCGAGAAACAGGAATAGAAAATTGATTATACGATCAAATTGTATAGAAGTGAGGAATTAGTTTTTATAAATGTATTGTTTAATCAGTCGTATCAAAACAGATATTAATTTTATTTTTCCAATTATTTTTTAAGAGAATGAGAGAGTTCTAGAATTGTACGCTTAAAAACATGTGGTGCTCAAGACATCTTAGACATTGGGTATAAGATACTGCATAAGAAATTCTGGAAAAGAATTGTCTCAGAAAGTCTACAAAAGTTATTTTTAATGATCACATTGAAACATCTTGAATTGTTATATCGGTCATTAGTAGCTGTTAAAGTTGAGATTTGGGTTGTTTAGTACTGAACCTATATAAAAATTCTTATGTCAATAGTCTTGATTTCATAAAAGAATAAAAGTTATGCATAAATTTTTCTGCCTGTTGAGTGTCATACAGTTGTATATTGATTTATATAAAGAACTTTTGTGAAAACATAGTTATTATTTCAGAAATTAATCTAAACAAGGGTAAGTATACAGTCTATGACTGTTAACATAAGCGCGATCCTTTCCATAGTAAGCATTAGTATTGCTAGTATTCCGTCGA
>JAUJYT010000435.1:0-19249 GCA_033996565.1 Nanhermannia nana
CATTTTAAAAATTTTGAAACCTAAGCCTCTAAACAATAAGTATTAAAGTTAAGTTTCTTATTACTTAAGTTAAAATCCTCTAATCCTGGAATTCTTAAGTCCAAGATTGAGTCAAAACTTCTTCCTGGACAAGGATGCCGAACCCTGGACTGTCAGGACAATCCTGGACGTCTGGCACCCGAAATTACCAACTAATTTCGGTCGGTTACGAGTACCCGTAAGTACTCGTGAGTTTATTTATTTAATTTAGTACTTCATTTATTAGTATTAATCATTTTTGAAAAACTTTTGTAGTTTGGATCGCATCAAAACCAACACTTAAATAAAAATTCTTACGTTAGTCGATTAGAGTAAAACTTTAGTACGTTTATAATTATCAATAAATTTAGTTAAATAGAAAATTTGATTTATATTCTAAATATTTTTTTTTAATAAATATGATATATTTGACAAATATGGCCGAACTGTGTTGTATTAAAAGTCATTTTACGCGTTCAATAATTTGATTTCAAGTTTTTATTTTCAATTTACACATACAGTCATTTAGTCTTTTAATGAAAACTGTTTTTATTTCTGTTGAATATTATCAATACTACAATTTTAAAATTTAATTCATTTTAAATAATATGTTCAACAATTTCTAATGAGAACACACAGTCCCTTAGCCTCACTTCTGGTGTATCCTTCTTTACAAAAACATCCAGATTTACACATCATAATGCATGCTGCCGGAGGTGACTTCATGTTCTCGCGTGTTGCCGGACAAGCAGTGACACAATCATTGAACACTTCATTTTGAGGGCATTGTTGAGCTATTTTATAAATTTTAATGAACATTAATAAGTAAAATACATAAAACTAATAATAGTTTACAATTTTTATATTTTTTACGAAATATGATTCCAATTACTGCAACAAAAATAATGAAAAGCAAAATTTTCATATAAATAGTGTCAGCTTAAAAAAAGATCTCTTAAAGCAGACCTCTTAGTGCGTAAACGAATTTTTTGATTTTTTGGCGCTCGCTTTAGTCTCTAGATATCGACTTATTGCTTAGAAATAGGTTATAATATAAAAATGAAGCTGAACTGGAGCAGTCTCTTTATTTTCTCATAAAATAAAAATACTCTTTACATAACATTTAAAACTATAAAAACTTTTTATATGACACCTAATATTTACATTATATATAAGGTTAGACTCAATTTGATCACATTTTAACAAGGATGTCGAACCCTGGACTGTCAGCACAATTGCGGACGTCTGGCACCCGAAACCTTGACTAATTTTAAGCTGTAAATTATTAGTGATGTTCTGATTGATTGATAAACAAATATGAGTGGGAAAGCGAAATGTGATTTAAAGTTTTGAAAATAAGGTTCTTATCATTAGGTATGTTAGCAATGTATGTTAAAGTAAAACATAGATAATAGGGTTGTGATTGTAGGATTTCAAAAGTGATCGATCACTGAAAAATGAACTTCCAAAAAATGAACGATCATCGATCAAATACGATCAATGATAGCGCAAAATTAAAAATTTTGATCAATATAATGTGACATTATTAATGTCACACAAAATGCTTCTTAAGATTTTTGGTGGGCGTGGCTAATTCGGCTATCCACCAAGTACAAAAGTAGCTATTTTTTATTTAAAAATTTGTTTTGTTAAATTATGATTCATTGTAAATTTTGTTGGCTTCGAAAATATTTATTCGCTTCAAGTTTTACCAAATTATATATTTAAAATATGATCGTTTCTCATCAATCAAATCACAATATTGATCGATCAGGAACGGTATCGCGATCATCGATCACAACCCTAATAGATAACAAAAACAGAAGTGATTCTGTATTTGCTTTTTATTAACAATAAACAGATTAAAAAACTTTAAGACAATTAAACTAATGATAAAATAAAGTGAAAATTTCTAACGATAAGCACATGTTAACTAATATTCCTTAATAATTATATCAAACTATAAAATTTAATTTAATCTGAAGGGCAACTCAAAGAGCATTTAAAAGATAATAAATTCTGCTTTTAAAGCAATGTAATTGACAAAAATTTTTTATTCTTGAATAAAGAGTCGTAAAAATGTGGCTTATTTTAGGATTCATATTAAGCCTATCAATACTGGCCACCACTGTATCCGCTGAATGCGGTTATAGTCTGTGCCATAAAACAGATCCCAAAAAATTAAACATTCATTTGATACCGCACAGTCACGATGATGTCGGGTGGTTGAAAACACCGGACGGATATTATACTCAAGATGTCGTAAACATCATAACAAATGTAGTGAAATCATTACAATTGAGCCCTAATCGTAAGTTTACTCAAGTGGAGACATATTATTTCCATCGCTGGTGGACTGAACAGAACAATGAGACCAAGACTGTTGTCAGAAAGTTAGTCAACAGCGGACAGTTGGTCTTCACGAACGGCGGGTGGTGTGTGAACGATGAGGGAGCGGCTCATTATAATAATATTATCGATCAATTGACTCTTGGGTTGAAGTTTTTGAATGAAGAGTTTGGTGAGTTTTACTCTTTTATAAAAAATTAATTTTAAAAAATAATATTCACCTAAATTCTCAAACTTATTAGTACTCAAATAAATTCTCAATTAACTTATAACACAGTTTTCCAATGGTATTGGATGAGTGGCGAAGCCATAAAATTTTGATTGGGGGGCACAAACATAAGAAAATGTTTGATAATTTTTTACATAAATTTTAACCATATATGAAGCAGTTTTTTGAAGACATGCTTTAACGCTTTGACCACATACTAAGCATTAATTTAATAAAAATTGAAATCGTCATAATTGAAAGTATAAATATAGAAAACTAAATATTATTTAATTCATGGAAAATGAGGACTTTTGACTTGAATTGTATTGAATGCAAACTTTAATCACAAAAAAGTTTCTACTTATTAACAATTTAATAAATTAAGTGTTAAGTCTTTATATGGTTTTTAGTTCTGAACTCAAATCATTGGTTTTTCTAAAATCTCTCAAACTATTGATTGAGAGATTGATTGAGTCAGATTATTTGTATTTTTTGTCATTGAGATCCAACAAAGATTGAAAACAATTACTTTTGTGAAAAACCAGTGATTTAGTTCAGTACTAGTCAATTGATATCAAAAATTTTCATAAGGATTAGTGCTGTGATCGGCAACTCATTTCACGCACAGGGCCAGAAAAAGCTCTAATTTTGCTGACGGACCGCAAAATATCAAATATACTATTGTATTATTATAGTAGTGTTTGATTTTCAGTATAAAAAACTTATAAAACTTTGTTCTAAATAAAAGTATATATCATATAAAGTTTCTATAAGGCACAGAGGGCCGCAAAAAATCTATATACGGGCCACCAGTTGCCGATCACTGGATTAGTGCATACTATAGGCCCTCTTTGCTAAAGCATGTCTTCAAAAAACTGCTTCATTTCAATAATTAAATTTATGCAAAATTACTCAAATGAAATACATGTTCATTATTAAGAATTTAGGAATATTACAGTTCGAAAAAATTAAAGATTATATTTCTATTATATCTTTAAAGAATATAACACAATTTCAAATATATTAATGAATAAATTAACTTTCAGCGTGACTATTAAACTATTAAACAAAAGTTTGTTGATATTTTAGCATGTTTATATATTTTTCTTTTTTGCAAGAGATCATGTGCTACTACTAGAAAAAGATTTTAAGTGAATTGAGATCATGGCTTATGTGCGAAGCGACACGTTTTCCAAACAAATTTAGTCAGTTCAAGGGCTCTGTGTTAGGTTAAGAATGCCGAGTTATGTGTACAAACTTAACCTCATTCTAAATTATTCTGAGATTGATTTTGCAACTATGTACGGGCCTTTCCTAATAAATAAACAACAATTAAGTTGTAGACGAACTAAACATATCAATAGAAAAATTTATTTATAGATTTATTTGTATGAGCTTTAGAGTTGATCCAAATTAGTTAAATTTTAATTAAAAAGTGTCGTTTCAACATAAGGTTGTTCTTAAATAAATGTATATATAGAATAACTTTACATTACTTTACTAAATACTGCATTTACTAAATATATACAATATACACTAACTTTAATTTTGATAAGTTTTGCCCTAAGTTTGTGATATTTCAACATATTATTTTGATTCTTAGTTTAATAAAAGAGATAACGTGTGAATCGAAAATGTTTCTCAATATTAGTTCAATCGATCTATATTTCAATATTACTCTTATGCAGAATTCATATCATATTCTACTTTCAAATAAAGTCATTTCATCAGTACTATCACTGCTTTGCACTAATTGATAGAGAGTTTTAATGAATTTTTCCCTAACACTGAAATATATTTCAAATAATTAATGTTGTCCATAGGCTCGAAATCTCCGAGCCTGAGCCTAGAGTCAAACCATAGAGTCTGAGCCTAGATTTAAAACCTAGAGCCTGAGTCTAAATTTAAAACTTAGAGTCTAAGCCTCGAAGCGAGCCTATTGGGACTGGAGCCTAGGCTAGCCCTAGATCAGCCTAACCTAATTGACAAGATTTTAAATGATTTACTTGTTTGAAATGAAACATTTATTTTCAGTGATTAATTTGTTTATTTTAATGATATAAATTCAAATAAACAAAATATTAAATTATTGTGAATTGTATTGAAATTTTTAGTACAGGTTCTTCAGGCTCAATATGCTCCTAAACCCACTGAGCCTGGATTCAAAACCATGGGCCTAAGCCTGAGCCTCCAAAATTCTCCTCAAGCCAAGCCTGGGCTATCCTAGGCTCAGTCTGAGCCTATGGACAACATTACAAATAATACATCAATAAAATATTAACCTGTATTATGCAAAATGAAGAAATGACATCAAGTGCTGGTAAAAGCGATATTATTTCATTTAAACTTACTTTCATATCAGACTTAGTTGAAAACAGCTTTCATGAAAAGTAGTTTATATTATAAAATATTGCATTGAAAATAAAATAAATTGAAATAACGAATTAGATTTTAAAAATTATTCATAAAATTAATTGAAAAAATGAAAACTGGAGAGGAAGAAAGGGTCCCAACATTTCTAGAACTTCCGTATGAACTACAGAAGTTGTTGGTAAAAGAGTTTGTGCTCTATATAATACATCAAATCAGATTTCGACATTATATCATTTTTGTCAGCATATGCGCTTTGTCTTATCAATCCCGTAATCTGGTGGCCACTTATCTACTATTTCAGACTGTGGTTAAAGTGGAAATTAACAAACCATATACAGTGGATCTCCCGGGTGTTAGTCTGTGCGCTGATAAGCATCATATTATTATGAAAAGTAAATTAAGAGAAAAATATCCAGAAATTACAGAGAAAATTAGTCAATTCGACGAAAACACACAAAAGGATGAGATCATGAATGTCTACAGACATTATAAACAAATAGCTTACGAAAATTTGACACTTGGCGAATGGTTCAACTTAACACTTGACCCTAAATTGTTTTTTGAATGCAAAATGATTCTTAAGCCTAATTATCACTCAAACCAGTCTCTGCCACATCCGAATTGTTATGAGTTTGGAGAGCCCTACTATAACATACCTTATGGGGCAGGACTTTGTTGGACATATTTTAGTCAAATACATCCCGTCAATTACACCCCAACCGATGCCAGATTCGAGTACTATTTGGTCGACATACCCGAAGAAACAAAGTTGATTTCATTCAAAATTGATTTTAATATATATGATGACGTTGTTTATGATGACGCACCCCCTACTGCCGAAAATCCTGACAATTCGCCAGAAATATATGTGGTAGTGGATAATCCCAAACACTTGACTCCGTCTATATCTTTGGACAGAGCAATTGTCAGGGCGGGGACGAATTTTGATATATATTTCACGCAAACCATTGCGAAATTGTTGCGCTGGCCCTTCAAGACTAACTGTGTTTGGTATGAAAAAGAGGGCAAATTCAAGAAATATAAATCTAGTGATCAATGCATAGATGATTGTCTGTCTAATTTAGCGGTCAAAGAATGTGGCTGTGTATTCAATGAGAGTCGTGGCGGCAGAATCACTAAATGGGCAAATCCTGATCAAGATTATCCGTTTTGTAAAGAATATGATCTCAATGAGACTGATGTTTATCCAGATGAGGGCAAAAAACCAAGACGTTGTGCTCATCGAAAGAATTATGATTCACACTTTACTCATTGCAGTACAATAGGCGTTTGCAACAGTAACTGCGTTGAAATTTATTATAAATATGAAGTTAAAGAACTTTTTTTCGATGAAAACGACGACAATCGCAATCGCTCTGATGATGAGGACGAGTTCAGGACAGGTTTGCCTCTATATGGCAAGTCAATGGCCAATGAGAGCTGGGCCACAGTCAATATCATAAGAAAAGATGCCGCAGATGTGACTTACGAGCACACCGCCGAAATGGTATTCGTTGAGTTTGTTTGCTATTTCGGCGGATTATTGGGTTTATGGCTCGGAGTCTCTATTCTTGATATGTATCACCAATGCTTGATCTGGTGGGACGAGATGCCCATCGAGTACAAAAAATGGCTCGAAAGACAGCATTATTTGACTAAAGTTGAAAAGTTTAGCGTAAATCAGGCAAATATTTCGGTGATTTCATCGAATTATACAACAGAAAAAGATTATAATGCACCGATTACTAATGTTTATGATACTAAATATTGAATCGCTTCTTAACTTGCACTTGAATTTTAAATTATGTCTTTTAATTAATTATATAGATAATAATGCATCAATTTAATGGATACTCAATTAGTTAGAATTTTATCAAACTTTCTATTTATATGAATTATTCAATGATTGTCATAATTCTGTGATCAGAGCACTGATCTTTAAGTTTGGACCTTCAAAAATGAAGGACAATTAAGTTAATTGAATGGTACACGTCGTTTTACTCACACAACTTTCTTTAATTCCCCCGTAATTAAAAAAATTGAAAACATCATAATTCTTAAAAAACTTAAATATTTTTTGAAAATTTATATAATATAGTTACGGGTCTCCGTGCAGTTTTTATTTTTATTAAATAGTACCAAAATAAAAGTACCGGTAATTACTAATTCCAAAAATTACTTGGAAAATAATTTTTTAGAGCTGTTGTCACCTCTTTTTGCAGTGCACGTCCTCCACTATTAGAAATAGTAGTCATAATTTACACCACTAATACCTAAATTAGAACCAGAAAACACTTAAGATTATATTTTATACAAACACCTACAACGATGGTCAAGGGCTTAATGAACACTCAAATTTTACTTAAGGAAAATTTTTACTGTATATCTTATTCAAGTTATTTTGTTCAATAAAGTATTTAATATTTTATTTTAGTTTTTTTGTGCGAATATAAGCATTGAATTACCCCTTTTACCATTTAAGGATAGGTCCTTAATTAGAGAAATCTCAGTAATGGGTCCTTAAATTTCGAATATTGAAGACCCATTAAAAGCTATCACTCAAGTATTTATCTTTAAAGACCTGTCCTTAATATCTGAAATTCTCTCAAATTCATTTATAAGGACCTATCCGTAATCAGAGAAATCTCAAGAATGTGTCCTTAAATTTCAAAACTTAAGGACCTATGGTTTACAGTTTTTTCAAAATGCATCTTTTATAATTTAAGGGCCGGTTTATAAATACGAGGTAAAACGGCAGGTTCTTAATATTATTTACAATACTGACTATTAAAATGACAGCCGTAACTAGGTATAGCTCCCCCAAAGATTTTTGAACATTTAAGTGTAGGTCTGTAGCATTTTTAAAAAATTGCCATATGTTGCATTTTTCCCATGTATAGCCCCCCAAACCTAAAATTCTGGTTACGGCACTGATTAAAATACTCAGAGATTTAAATGAATGAGTTTAGAGTCTATCAATAATAATCCATCGATAAATACAAATTTCTTTATTTTTATCTTCAAATCTCAATATATTTTTATTTAATTTGTAATTAATTTTAGACAAATCATTGAAATAATGTGAGAAAGCTCTGGAAAGTCCTTCACTAAAAATGAATTCAAAATTGAGATTTTGAAACTTTTTTAGCTGCTTTTAGGTGTGTTTGACCTCAGGAAATAAACGCCAATTGTAAGCTAAAACCAGAAAAGCCTGATATTAATGGGTCATTGTTTTCTTCCTTATCTCAACAGAAGGCTGTATTAACTATAAACTGGTCCTAAATACAGATTAGTCAAATCTGAACAATTAGCACAATGTGCAGCAGAGCTCAGTTATAACAACCTCAGTCTCTCAAATGTCAATTGAAGTGAAACATTTCCAAAGTCTCTTTTGCGCAAATGCTCTCAGATTTTAAACCTGTAATACAAATACAGTCAACAAAACGCACGCAGTTTTACTTCGATTTCTCATTTAGTTTGCGAGCTGTTACACAATTAGGATATGATAGCAAAGAAATATATTCTACAATTAAAAAGTATGGCTATTAAAAAAAGTTTGTATTATTTAATTACTGTAATAATTGATTGTTCACGTCGTGTTTGGACTAAATTAGGAGCTTTGCATTCTAATAAAAACATGGGTTTCAAGACATGGAATAAACACAAAGACAACTATCGCCACAAAATTAATAATAATAATAATAATCAGAATAAATGGTAAGAACTATTCATAATTGTGTTTATTTGAGCTTTTTTTTAATTTGGAACAGTTTAGAGTCAGTTAATAATGAACTTAATGCTAAATAAGTGATCAAATCCACAAAATTAATCAATTTTTTATTTATTTGTCAAAACAATTGACAATTAGTTGATTGTAAAATCTTACGAGAGTTTTTATGCTAGGGTTCAATTTATAAAAATTTATAAACTTTTATTGTTTTCGTGAAAAACTTTCAGAAAGTTTCTGTTTTATAGAAAAGTTGTCAATAATACTGACCTATAATTTAAGGCAAATTTAGTTCACTCGAGAATTTCTCATTTTTGTTTGAAACACTATTTTATATCCTCTTTATCAGTGCTCTGATATACCGACAAAAACTCCCACAGTATTTGCATTTAACAAACTTTTAATTTAAGTGTTTCTTAATTTATTTGATATAAAAATAAAAGTTTTGTGAACTGTACATAACTGAATAGTGCGCAAATAATTTGATGAATGAGACGTAAATAGGAATGACTATAACTTGTTTACGTTAGATTTGACTGTTGACTACAATTTATTAAATAGTTTTTGAGTGTTAGCTCTACATAATTGCATTAATTGAGTGTAAGCCTTTACCTATAAAACTAATATAAAATGTTATTTGCATTTGTTATTGAAATTCAAAATAAGCAGAACTTATTTCCCAACTTATTGCACAACTAATAAGTGGAATCATATGCCGCAGATTCGCGCTGTTATTACTTTTGAAGGCTTTTGAAGAAATAGTAATTAATCAAAAATAATTAGTATCTTCTTCAGTGCATTGTATTTGCTTTACATTATTTTTGTGTAATACATACGGAAATGCATTCAAGTGTAATACATTCAAGTTTATTATATAACTGTTATATATACACTTAATACATAAATTACATGCTTATCACTAAGTGATAGTACCCTAAGCTTTAGCGCTATTTTAGCATTCAATAGTATGTGATTTATTTTGATTTTTGTTCAAATATATTATAATTTTACAAATGCTTTAATTAGATTTTGTATTTCTGGTTATGTTTTATACCTATTTATAATATTTATGATCAAAGTCTAAAAAATCCCTTTAAAGACTTGACATTTAGAGCAAGTATTACACTATCGATCGGTCACATTAGGCATCACATGACTGATACTCATCTCTAGTCATCAGTCAATAGTATTAGTCGTAAACAATACGATGTTTATCATAAATATTAATTTATTTAATTTAAATCTATATTAAATACCGTTTTTTCAAATTTTATCAAATGTTAAAAGTGTTTAGAGTTAAGAATTGTTGTCATTTAAAAGTTTACTATTATATGAATATTACATATATTGTCCACAATTAAGGTGAGTATTAGTTAGACTTATGTGTGAGTCATAGCACTCAATAACACTTTAAAACTCGTTTTAATGAATAACTAGTTTATTACTAAATATGAGTTCATTAGCATTACTATTGTTTAACTTGAATTGAAAAACGTGTGATTACCAAAAGTATCATAAGTCGGATCATTTGACTACACTTTAGATTAGTTTCATGTCTATTATCAATTGATTACAACTTATTTAATATTATTTAATTCATTATAAATGAGATTTAATTTAATAAAATTCTGACTCATTTAGCCTTTTATTTAATAATCAATTTTGAGATTTAATTATTAACAGAAAAGTAAAAATAAATTGTTTTTCTCTTATGTTGAGTTTATGTCAATATAACTAGTGATACAAAAGTTGTTTGGATCACAAAAAATAAGATAAATTAGAAGTCCTTTACTTAAAAACAATAAATAAGTTAATTTATAATCAAAGTGTGTTTTAAGATAAATAAGAAAACGCGTGAATAAGTCATCCAATCATATAATGGGCTTCAATAAAAAGAGACATTACTGTTAACTAAACTGAAGCTATGCTAAAGTCCAAAATGATATATTGATTAAATTTAATTAGTTATACATTATATTACATGTGACTACTTTTTTGTCTCTATTTAAACATTTAAGCTTTCGATTTCCTCTTTCAATCATTAGGTTTACAGAGAGTCAACTTCAATACCAATCACACATTTGATACTGTTTTCAATAATTTTATAGCTTTTGACCACTTTTGAGAGTAATTGTGTTATTGAAAGTAGTTTTGTCCCAATAGATTAGCATTAATTAGATTTTGACTCATTTTTGATCTTAAATAAGTTTTTTTTATAATTGATAAACTATTTTTACCAATTTTTAAAAACGATGTCTAATTGTAGCGAAAATAACAATATTGTTGGTCCGGAAATGCGTGATAAGGCTTACAATTTGTGCAGAAAGTTCTTGAGCGGCGAGTGGAAGAAGATATCCAGTGATGATATGGTCTTCAAAACTGTCAGGTAATGGGATATTCACTTTTTTAATTGTTTGTTATTTTATTTTAGAAATATTAATATTAAAGTTCAGACATTGAGATCCACTTTACTGTATATATTATATTATAAGTACCGGTAATTTGTAGTTTGATATCTGTTTCAAATGTTTTGAAACACTCATTATGAATGTCTGCTATGGTATGCATAGTGTCTCATATTCTGTTTAATTTGAAGACCATTAAAATAATAATTATATAATTATATAATAATAATAATATAATTATGAACTTTAAGTTGTGGATGTTTTTAATGCGCACTTCACTTATTTAGTTTATCATTTCATTAAAACAAAGAACTCTTTCAATAAATTCTTTTGGTAAATACGAGCACTGTCTATGCGTTCACCATATTTGGCATAGGGTTGCATAGAGGCTGACCCCCACATTTTTTTGAAAGTCAAAAAATGGCATCTTTGGTGCCCCTTGATATTTTCTGAAAAATAGAGAAAATAACATAACCTATTCTTTGGCCCCACTTTGATTTTGATTAAAATTTTTAATAAGATTTATGCTTTAATGCATTAAACAATGGCATTAAAATCTACGATTTTTAAGTTACTTTAAAAAAGGGGAAAATTTTTAAAAAAATTGGCGGGAAAACGATTTTTGACCCCCCTCTCAATTTCGAGAAATCTTGAAATGAAACCCCCCATCAATGGTTCAGATCTCTCCCGGGTATGTGTGGTATCTGGTGATGACATGCTGTGAATGCAATTGAGCGTTCGTTTCAACCAAATGACTTTCAATAACCAATTGAGTAAATTCTCATTGAATTAATCTTTGATTTTTATCAAACTTGTTATTGAATTATAAAGAATGTTATGGAATAATCTTAATGTTTTCCCCACCTCTACATCGATTGCTACGATTAACAATTTTGATATGTACCCAAAACTACAGTAGTTTTTAGTAGAAGTTGATTTACTTGTAATTTATTGCTTAAGAATTTCATTAAAATAGCTTTTTTAATTGAAATGATTGAAAATGATCCAAATGATGAAAAATGAATTGAATTGAAAATTGTTATATTTATAAGTTTCTATTCATAGAACTTTTGAAGCTCTGTTCTCATTTTGCATCTGTTATGTTAGTAAACAAAAAACAGCTATTTTTAACCAAATTTGATTATAAATGTTGAGTATATGTTAATTCTCTTTAAAACTTTCAAAATTGTAAGCAATAAGTAATAAAATATTTGAGTGATTGAATTTTGACTCTAACCTTGCATTATGGTTAACCTCGCATTCAATTATAATAAACATTCATTAATCATATCATTTGAATGCATTCCAATAGATGTCCAAGAATTGAGATCTCGCATGTGTCGCAAAAGCTGTCAAAATAGCTCAACTTTAGTACAGAAATATGATAATATGAATGTTAAAACCTAAAACAATTTATGTTTTACAGAAATGAAGGCGACTCTCAAAGCCATTACAAGTTTGTAATTATGTAACAATTTATTTTTGTTTTAATTAATTAATTGCACTGTTTGTTAGCCCTGAAAACATAATGTGTATTGAATTGCCAACAGTTTGAAAAAGAGAGTCCTCAATGACTTGAACAATACAAGGACACAGCCCTGTAATTAGATTTATTGATATTGCAATTTAATTTTATCTCTAATTCTTTCCAACTTATAGCGGAGGTCTCAGCAATTTTTTATATTACTGCTCATTACCGGCCACTCACACGCCCCTTAATGGTGAGCCCAGTCAAGTACTACTTCGAATGTACGGCCAATTACTTGATGGAAATGATACCAAAGTTACCGATTCTGTCATAACTATGTTATTGTCTGAGAGAAAGTTAGGACCAAAACTGTACGGAATATTTCCTGGCGGTCGACTTGAGGAATACATTCCTGTAAGTTAATGATTAGTATATATTGTTTATAATGAATGTTGGAATCGCATCAATTGTGTGCAAATTGCAGACTTATAGACAGTCTTTGTAACGGATGCTTTCAAAGCAGTTGCAGAGAACTGTATGCTTTATAAACGCCAATTACGTGAACCGATGTCTCAAAATTTTGTTTGCGTTCAATCATTAGGATTGCGAAGACCTGTAGTGAGGATTTAAAAATGATTTTTTGTTAATTTGATGGCTTTTGAGTTGAAGTTTTTAATCAGTTTTATATTTTTTCTCTTATTGATGAACAAAAATTAATAAAAAATTAAGGCCAGAGCGATGATGTGCGAAGAATTGAAGAATCCGGTATACTCTGCAACCATAGCCAGAAAGTTGGCAACTGTTCACAGCCTGGATGTGCCCATCAATAAGGAGCCCACTTGGCTTTTCGACACTTTGAACCAATGGCTCCAAATGGTTCGAAGTCCTCAACAATGTGATGAGATTTCAGCTCAAACTTCAAAATATAGTGACATTGAACAGGAATTGTGTTCATTTGATTACGAGTCAGAACTCAAATGGTTGAAGAAATTCCTGGCATCCGCGGAGTCGCCTACTGTTTTCTCACACAATGACCTTCAAGAAGGAAATATCTTACTTCCAGAAAGTGCTTCCACTAAAATGCAACCCTTTGACGATAGGATAGTGTTCATTGATTTTGAGTTTTGTGCGTATAATTATCGGGGTTTCGATCTCGGAAATCATTTTTGCGAACGAATGTTCGACTATTCCAACCCTGAATGGCCTCATTATTATGTTTATGCAGACGCATATCCAGATGATAGCGCTAAACGCTCTTTCATTAGAGAATATCTTAAGCAATCAAAAGAAAGTAAGAATGCGACCACAGATACTGAAGACCATCTCCTTAAAGAAGCCGATTATTATGCTCTGGCGTCTCATCTTTTATGGACTTTGTGGAGTATTAATAACGCCAGAACTTCAAAGATTCAATTCGGATATTGGGTATAAAGACATTTCTTCATTATTTTGTTTGTCAATCATTTTTACAAGTTTTTTGGCTTTTTGTGTGATTAGGAATACGGAAAGACACGATTCATGGCTTATATCAACCACAAGGACCAGCTATTAAAGAAGTACTCATACAACAGCTTTAATAATGTTTAATGAGCTAAACGTTTTGATAACTTGCATAAAAGCAGATTATTTTTATTAGCCCTCAATTTTATGAGAAAATATTTTGTTATAAATCTTGTGATAAAAGAAAATATGCTCTTCTTGTTTGTCAGACATATAAATGAAGGTTTGATTTAATTGTTTGACAAATATTACTGTTGTGACGAATGTTAATGTTTAATGTGAATGATTATAAGACTGTCACACTTTTATGTAAAATTGCATTTCACACGAATCAGTGTATAATTTATCATTATTTTGAAGAAATAATTTCTTTTATTTATTTGTTTTTTAAATGCATTCCTGTGTTATTTTAAAGCTCATCTGATTATTTGGTAAAACTATTTTTATTTAATTTAAATGACAATTATATTTATTTAACGTAAATATCTTATAGACAATTAAGTCATTTTAAGTGAATTAAATGTTAAGTTTATTTAAATATAAATGACTGACAGTCTAAAAATGTGCCTTTGATTGAACTTAATTTAAAGTCTATTTAGTCAAAGATATGAACAAATTTATTGTAACCAAAAGAAAGTCTGTCTAATAAATAAAAGTCTACTTTTCACAAAAGTCTTTTATCGAAGTGATTTTTGATTAAGTTTAAGTTTCATATTATTCATATTACTATAATAACTGTTATAACTCACTATAACTCACAGAAACTCATTTTTTCAAACTTTTCTCAAATATTTTGATCTGTTTTAATTATATTATGACTAAATTATTCTTATAAGAACTGCCCTCACCTTAACCAGACCTTAACCATTGTATACAAGTTTTGAGCTTAGATAATGTCAGGTAAGGCTAGATATTGATTTGGCTCAGAAGAGGTCCAAAGAGTTAAGACAACAATGAGACAACTACAAGTATATCGAGGATTCACTATAACCTCTATAACGGAGTACTACTGTTAATAATCGCATAGGTTCTAAAAATATTTTATTAAAGCGCTAACTTGTGTTCTCATCAATAAAAAGTCATATTAAATAATTAAATTACTATTTTGCCTATTATTAAGCCTTTTCTGATTTATCGTATATTACTCAAGAGTCGAACCCTTCAGTCTTTGAAATATGACTGAATTGCTAGTGCTATGAAATAATGATGTCTCGTATGCACGTTTAGGATATATATTATAATGTTTTGAGACATTTATTTATGTGAATACCTCTCTCTCCAAATAACACGTGATTCAAATATTTTAGTTTAAATAAACATTGAGTTTAAAGTTTAGTAAATAATTCAATTAATAATTAATAAAAGAGATTTAGCAAACAATTGCCTAAAATGTTAATAAAGTCACTCAAATTGAGTTCAATAACAAGTAATAGAAATTTAATTAAATTAATAAAAAGAGAAATATCAGTAAAGAAATGGCGACAAATGAAAGGTATGCATCATATCAGGACAGCCGCCGGTCCGCTCACCGATTGGCCCGATTGGAGTTATACTGACGGCAGAGGGTATGGACCCCTCACTGTCGGACAGAAAGAACGGTATATTAGAGATCAAGAAATGGCGCAAAATGTCATCAAATATATGAAACAATTCAAAATCGCCAAAGAACTAGTTCCCGACCAAAAATAATTCGCTTTTTTTAATTTACATTAATTAGTAATTAATTTTTAATTATATTCTTTGTAATTAAAATATTCATTAATTTTATGATTGTTTGTAAAATAGATTATTAGTATTATTGGCAATAAAATTGTTTTTTTGTCTCATTTAATAGTTTTTTGTTTGTTTTTTTGTGCATTAATTGTGTTTAAAATATTGTAAATTTATTTTAATTGAAAACTAGTTTTGTATAAAAGTTTTATAAATAGTTCGTGAAAAGGCTTCATTTATTGATAATCAAAGACGAGAATGTCTGACGAAATGAACCAAAAAATCGTGAAA
Source organism: Nanhermannia nana (assembly GCA_033996565.1). NCBI lineage: Eukaryota > Metazoa > Arthropoda > Arachnida > Sarcoptiformes > Nanhermanniidae > Nanhermannia > Nanhermannia nana. The sequence goes on from JAUJYT010000435.1 coordinate 16,050, forward strand.
AAAAGTTCAATGAATCCAATGCTTAAGCAAAGTGTCAAATAAAAAATAATTAATTAAAAAATGAATGCAATGAGTGAACAGTCCCTCAAAAATACCTCCATTTTCAACGTCTTTGAGTGTCATTTCATTGTGTGATGTGTTGAACACATACTCAACAAAGTATTGTTTCAAATCAAAAGTTTGATTAATTAATTAAATAAATAATTATTAAATAGAAATCAATAATAATTGAGTGACTGTAAGACTTATATGAATCAAAAGTGAGTACGTGTTCGACGTAATAGTTATGGTTCTGATTATGTTTAACTCCCTTTTGGGTTAATATTTATTTTTATTATTTCTAAAACATTATTATTGTATTGAATGAGAAATTAATACCAAAAACAAGAGAACAAATCATTTAAATAATAAATTATTGTTTAAAACCAAAACATATCTCAACACATGACTGAATACACAAAACATTTTCATAATCATAAAAATCAAATCTTTGAGAAGTAAACACTTTTTTCCTCTGGACTCAAACCAAAGCTCGGAATCAACCGAAAGACCAATTGATATACCATTATGTCATTGACTTGTATTCAGACAATTGTTCTCATTGAATATCATTTACTTTTAGTATTAATTTATTTAATCATAACTTAAAACAAGTATTGATTGAAAACATGTAAACACAAAAAAAGTTTTTTCTAATTTTATTCACTTTTTCTTTCGTTAAATTAGTTTTGGTTTGATTTGTGTCAAAGTTTTTGATTAATTAATCTGAAGAATGGATGAGAGCATAGTCGCGGTGCATATGATCGAGACCTCTGATGGCGCTTATGTCACAACTGAAGTATTACAAGAAGAAGATGAAGAAGCTATTGATGGCATAGCAGTTGGCGATGAGATCATTAGCGCTAACGATGAGATCAATGACTTGAATGATATCGAAGACAATGACGAACAGATGGTTGAAGACGAAGAGGAAGACGAAGACGTGAAGCATGAGATCGAGGAACAGATGATACAAATGAATCAACAAATGGATGACAATGACGAACAAAATGATGAGTTGTTGGACAGCACAGAAGCAGATGATATCATAATAGCAGAAGCGGTTGTCGTCACGCAATACAGCTGTAAATTCTGTAACAGACGGTTCGATACAATCGATAAAGTGAAGAACCATTACCTCCTCAGACATAATAAGGATCAGTCACTGATAGACCGCTTTTCAAAGCCTGTCTCTGAAAGTGAGAAAACTGATGAACAAAACAGTGCGAACGAGAAGGAGTCCACACAACAGAACACTATAATAAAGAAAAAGATGAGACCAGTGGTCACTAATATCAGTAAATCTAAATCAAGAGAATATAATTTGAGAATTGTTTCTAATATTAAAGGCGAAGACGGAATCTTAAAGAAAAAGCGGGGCCGGAAGCCGACGGGTGTCCAAAGAAAGTACCCGTGCGATTGGCCCGGATGTAATTATGTTGCCCGACACTCGGTCTGTACTTATACAGTGTTTCTGTTATATTGTTCGCTTCATTCAATCCTCTCATTCAATAAAATGTTTCAATTTTTAGGTCCATCTCAAAGATCATAAACGCACACACACTGGAGAGAAGCCCTACCGCTGTAATTGGCCCGACTGTGGCCTCAGTTTTATTCAAGGATCAGCTTTAAAAACGTAAACACATTCATCATTTTCTATTTGACTCTATTATTATTTATTTTTTGAATTAAATTTTCGTTAACCGAAAAGTTTTGAACTTTTTACAGACATATGCGGACCCATACAGGGGAGAAGCCATACCCGTGCGAATGGCCGGGCTGTACCTTGTTTTTCAGTCAGGTATTCAATTGAAATAATTTTCTCCAATTAGTTCAGGTTTGACTTCTTTAGTTGTTTTTGTAGAAAAATAATGTCAAAGTTCATATGCGAACCCATACCGGGGAAAAACCTTATGTATGCGATTGGCCCGGATGTGAGTGGAGATTCGCGGTCAAAGGCAACTTAGACGACCACAAGAGGGTACACGCGGGAGAAAAGTTCTTCGTATGTGATTGGCCCGGATGTACGCGCAGTTACACTCAAAACTCACATTTGGTATGAAATAATTTAAGATTAAATTATAGATTACTATAATTAATATGTGTTTCAATTTGTTTTTCAAGAGAAAACATCAGTTGATTCATATGGAAGAGAAGCCGTTCGCATGCGATTGGCCCGGATGTCACTACAGGTCAGTTCGGGCCTGCGATGTGGCCAACCATAAGATTACACATACAGGAGAGAAGAAGTTTGTTTGCGAATATCCTAATTGTGGTAAAGGCTTCGCTCGAAGCCATCACTTGAAAGTAAGTTCTGTTTTGTCATTTAGATTAATGTTAAAACAAATTTTGATAAAATGAATTGTTTAAATCTAAAGCGTCATCAGACCACCACTCACGCAACTCCTGTCGATGATGAAGACGAATGAATCAAGTATTCAGTTATGATTAGATCCTCAATAACATAATTTATGCATATTTGGAGATAATTATAAAATAATAATATAGAACTCATTTATATAATTTTGATGAAGTTTAACACATACTTTAATTTGGAAAAAGAACTCATTATATAAGTATCAATAATTTTAGGCATAACTGATGTTATTATTACATTAAGTTATTATATTTAATGTTTAAGCTTCTCATTGATTTCATTTTATAAATAAAGTTTTAGAGTTTCAACAATTCATAAATTAATTATCAATTTCTTATTGGTATCAATTGTTATAAAGTCAACCTTTTTTAATATACCGGTAATATAAATGTTAAAAATGACTCTGAAATAGTGCAACAAAATTGTTAGCAATAACCAGAGTCAATATTGTTCTTAAACCTAATATTTGAAAGTAAAATTATTTTTTTTTAAATATCAATAAATGATTAAATGCTTCAGACCTCAAACTAAAGAATCTTTTAGGCCCGCATTCCATGGAGCGGATGCGGTAAATGCACATTTTGATTGTTAAATATTTTTGTTCTATGACTCGAACTATATAATTAATAAAAAAATGGTAAAGCTATAACTTATTAACTACCGTATAATAATTTCAATTTTCAATCAATTATTCCATTCTCATTATGATCAGTAACTTTAGTCATAATTCCCTTCTGACAATCGAGTAGAACCATATCACCTGTTTTGAACACCTGAGTGGCAC
>JAUJYT010000436.1:0-19240 GCA_033996565.1 Nanhermannia nana
AGAGAACACCTCATAACCGGAACCGGTTTTGTTTTTATTAAAGTTTAGTTAAATATTTTCTGCTTTTGAAAAAAATAGATTCGAGATTTTTATAAGAGTTAAACTTATAGTAACACAAAGTTAACCCTAGTGTGAGTAATTAAAAAAATAGATAATTCTTATACTTTAGATAATTTGAAGCGAGTGAATAAAAAATCTCGTGAATTTTGGTTTAACTTGTTTCTCATAATTTAGTGCCGCAAAGGGATGTCAATGAAGTGATATGTCTTCTCAAAAGATGAAAATACTTTTTTACAGTCCAACTTATTTATAATGATCACATATAAATCGCACCCAATTATTAGATTCATTTATATTAATAATTAGCTAAAAAATAAATTATTATTTCTCAAATGAATGTTTCAAATGGTTTAATGCAATAAATAATCAATTTTTTGTGATAGCTATTAATTTAAACGTAATAACTGAGTTCCGCTGTATATATCCGTCATTGCCTGTTATTTATGCTTTAGATGAGTTGACTCAATGGTAAACCCATAATTTGGGTCTCAATTCACAACATTTGGGATGCTATGTATCTCATCTGTAGAGAAATTTAAGAACCACTTAAAACACTCTCTGCTTGACATTAAAAACAGTAAAAGTTCTAAAACTCTTCACAATATGTATATTTAGATATTTTAAAGTTTAGAAACGAAATATTTTTTATGGCTCACTATCACATCAAATCATATGAAAAGTTCTGTATTATTCATATTTATTAAATAAATACTAAAATCACTTTTATGTTTGCATTAATCATCATTTACATTACTAAAAACCTATTGCGCTACCACTCAAAGAGATTATTATCTATGACTAGTAATTAGTAAATTTGGATTCAACTCAAAAAAAAGGTTGAAAGAAAAATTTATGGATAAGAAAATTGTCAACTTATTAATAGGTTTTATTACTTCACTTAAAATTTGTACAGAAATTTTCAAAATAGTGTTCTATTGTTAGATTAGTGTTAAAATGTCAAGTTTGAGCTCTATTTGAACTTAATTACTTGTATTTCAAATAAATAAAACGGTTCCAAAAAAATTGTTTTAAAATATGCAGATTTAAAGGTCAAAAGATATGTATAAGCCAACCAAATACTACACGGGTGGTCATTGACTCTGACCACTAAACCAACTGACAGATATTGATATAATATATTATAGTAATGAAGTGATGATATGAGTTAGACTTTAAGCTAATGCTAAATGACTGTTTATCATTCAATAATAGTATGACAACTAATTAGCCATTTGATAAAGTAAAACATTAGTTTTAATGTTATTTTGTGCGATAGAAAGGAGATATCTAACGAGTATTTTAATTTTTATCTCATTTAGTAAAAGTTCAATTGAACCACTCTTTTGACTTGTTCTGTACAATATATGATAGAATAGTAACATATCTATTATTTTCTAATTGAAAACAGTATTGAGTGAGAAAAACAATTTATTTAATGTCTGTTAATTATTTTTCTAAACAAATGAACCAAAATTTCATTAACTTATTGACAATTTTTGCTAAACAACTAATAATTTTTTATTTGATCGCAATTTTAACTTTATTGAATAGAATGAATAATGTTTAAAATGTATTCAAATCTTTTAGAGAGACATAAAAGTTATTGAGTAACGCACTCTATAACGCACTCTATTGTGTCTTTTTATGAATGAAATTATATAATTTTTAGCCCATACTAACTGTACTTTTGCACTTTGGCATAAGTCTTTGGGACACGTACTATATTCATACAGTGCGTTATATTTATACCTAAGATATGTGTTTCCGTTTGTATCTGTCCCCTTATCTTAATGTTGAACTATTTCATTAATAAAATGAACTCATTTTATTACTATCATTCATTACTACAATATATATTCAGTTGAATTTTTCAAACCCTATTTGATATGATTTAAGATTTATGTATTCATTTATTTTCACTCAAATCTATTGAAAGCATTAAAAAAATGAAACGAATTAAAGTTGAGTTAAAATGAGAAAATAAAGTTTCATTTGAAGTTCACATTAGTCATTAGGGAAATGCATTAATATTAATAATATATTGTATTATATTTATTGAAATCTATTTAATCTTAGACATAATTTGAAGTGTAATCGAAGCGAACTTAAGTTCATTTTACAGAACTCTAGAATATTATGTTCACTTCATTTATTGATTTGACTCTAATTTTTGTCATTATTTAATGAAATGTAAATGTTTTTAAAATTTCCTTAAGCTTAAGGACAAATAATTGAAATTTATTTTTTTGTTGGTTTTGTAAAACTCAAAATGTTGGATAACATTTACAAAAATGTGTTTTAAGCAAATAATGGGTGGGCGGACTTAGGACCTTAAGGTGTCGCTATAAATAACATTTAAAGAATAGCGCAGATGTAGTTTTTGGAATACCATATTCTAACGCGGATGTAAACTGAGCCTCTGTTTGGCTTTGAGTCGCATTCTTATACTCTGTGCTACTCTGGGATAAGAATCTCTTCAATTTTTTATATGCTTCATGTTATGTCAAATGAGCGAAATGAAGAGGTTTTCTAGTTTTAAGGAAATGTGTTCTGACTTAAGAGCGACTCTCACTTGCAATCCATTGCAATTTAAACAAAGCCATATCACTGTTTTTAAACATGAATCAGAGTTTCCCTTCAGTCTCCCTCTACTAACTTCTATACCAATACACAAGACTTGTCTCTCTTTCACTTTTATCTCTCTATGTTTCCTAAAACTCACTTCACCTCTCATTTGAGGAAATGGTCCTTTTCTAACAAAATATAATTATCTATCAATCTTTTGGGTCTATTCTTGTCATCAAATTATTTCATTATATGCCTCAATAATTCATATCTTTTTCATAACATTCAGTATAAGCAAAACTATGAATTTTCCGACTAATATGAATGTAATTTTACCGCTAGAATAAAAGCTATTAATTTTGTAAATACTACAGTACAACGCAGTGTATGGAACAAAGTTCTTCTTTAAAAATAAATCTTTTGTTTATAACAGTAATATTAAAATATTATGAATAACAAACTCTAAGTAATACATGTAGTACTGTATATTGAATTACAAAATATAATATCAATACTTAGTATTTGTTTTGTCGAGTTTTAATATAATTCATATGAATTTTACAATTTATTAGGGATTTGTTCTTATTTTATTGACAGTTGAAAACTAAATTTGCAACCGATAGTTGCTTGCATTGAAACGATGTTAATTTGCATTTACTTTTTCTGGCAGATAATTATATGAATATGCATTTCACTATTAAGTAGTCTATTATGCTTTAATCTATCAAATAATACTGTATAAATATTTTTGCTTATTTTCATTAATATTAACTGATAAGATATTCTTTGAGGCATTACTACATTATTTGTGTGTTTTATGCTTTACATTTAGCATTACATTTAAGTAGGACTTTATCAATGATAATCCCTATTTAATAAAATGTAAAAAAATACCAAATTAATCGCTTTTCGGTTTGCGCAAAATTGGATTTTGTTTTTAGTGTTTTCCTTACTTTCAAATTCAAAGTTATCTCAAGAACTATTCGTTTTACAAAACTTAAAATTCCATTCTTTGAATATATTGTATTCATAATTATAGAGTCTTGAAATAAGTCTGTTTTTTTGTGCAACTTAATTGAGAATTAGTTGTTAAATAAGAAAAAGCTGACTTTGATTGAAGCGTGAAAGTCAATACTTTCACACTGCCAGACTCAAACACCATATCTGGTCATTGAGTTGAATTATTTAAATACTAAACTACTACCAGTGTAGAAAATTATTGTTGATTACTATACTTTGGCAGTAGTTTGGGTTCAAAAGACGTTAGAATTTGTCAAATTCATCAAAAGCAAAAGTGCCTGCAAATTAATTGGTTAACGAAATTTAATTATTTGGTGTCTCTATTAAAAGCTTAACAATCACTAGTCTTTTGACTTTGTTTAAATGTTTGCTATGATTAGTCTTACAATAATTAAATTTCAAATGTTTGTAAACTCAATACTTTGATGCATTTTTGAATAAAATTAAAAATGAGGCACAAATTGTTTCTATTGATTGAATTGGACTTAATAGAAAGTAAAGGTAAGATTGATTTGATGTCACATTTGGAAAATTGATTCAGTTGGTGATTGTGAGGCATAACATCACTTTTGAAGTTGCAAGTAGTCAATGATGATTCGCGCGGTTAATCAGCTGCAGAAATGTGATGAGAAATGAATCCTCGGGTAAGAAACAGTAGAGACCGAAAAACCTAAAGCCATCCCAATCGTAGGTTATTGTATAACATATCTCTTTCTGCTCTCACGCGAGGAATAGAAAATTCTTTGTTATAACATTTTATTTCATTGCATTGCATTCCAGTTATGGTGAAGTTTAATGTACTAGAATTGAACGCATATTTGTTTCAGTCGGTTTCAGTGATGGCCAATGACTTAAAGTAATATTAGTTAAACTTGAGTTACATTTTTGGCTTTTAGTTTCGAGCAGTTTATTATGCATTATTGATATTGTTTGATATTATTTCATATTATTTAAACTTTAACTTTTAGGATACAATTTTCAGCTAAAATATAATGAGAAAAAGTTCTCTAAAACTATTGAAATAGAAAAAGAAAAAAATTTCATTAATTTCTAAGCAATTTTAAAATAAGTAAATATGTGAAAAATTTCTTTAATGAAAACCGCCTGAAATCCAAAACTCAACCGAATCGCCAATAAATCTAAATTCAAACAGAATTCTATTTTGATGATCAAAGTCGAGCTCATTTTGGAATCTAACTAATGAGTCGATTTATATTTTTAACTTAACTTTATTAACTTGTAAACAACCAGAAGATTACATTTCTACGAATGAGAAGCTGATTCAGACTGTCTATAGAATAATTAGAGGGCTTTCATTATAATTTGAAAATTATGTTATTCTGAAATATATTAATTCTTTTATATCTAGTTTTATGTTATGAGTGCATTCATTATTGTGCTAATTGTATGTACACGACCAACATGTTTAAGAATGAATCTGAGCTCAAAATATTATTTCGTTCATTTATTTTAAAGCAAATAATGTATTCTTTTATTTAAGTAAATATACTGTACACAGAATTTCATTTTACAAGTCAAAAGAATATTAAAATTTTCAAAATGACACATATTATGGTATACAGTATTTAGGATTTTGAGTTATATTTTGCTTATTTCAATACCTATGTGCTGTACAATGTATTTATATTTATTTATATTAAAAACTAAGAACTTATTTATAATCATTAGTTCCCTTAATTTGAGATTAAATGAATTATTTGTATTCTTGAAAAATTAATTTGTTATCAATTAAAAAATATTAGTATTAACTAATTTAATAATTCATTGAATTCACAAAAAACCAAAAACCAAGGAAAAATATATATTAATAATTAATATTAGGGTTTAGGCGGAACGCTATTAAAATCTTTTCAGTCTTCGTGTTATGAACTTTTTTCTGGATTAACTCATATTAGATGTGCTGCCTTTGTATAACAAAAAGAACTTAAACTCCAGTAATAAATGTCATTTCTATTTGCTTTCCAATAGCTTATCGAATGTCACAACTATTGCTTTATTTATTTATTAGCGTCAGTTTTGATTCTTATATTTTTATAAATATTCAAATTATTCAAAAAATTCAGATTAAAGTATTTAGTGCTTCAAATTCAAATTTATGAACTTCACACTAAATAACTCCAAACTAATTAAGTCAAAATTAATGTCATACTTATATGAGAATCTGAAAAATCGCTGGCATTTCAATTATCTAATTATAAAATAATATTATATTATTTTTTTTTAAATAAAGTAATTTAGTTATCAATTTATTAAGTATTAATTAATTCGGATCACTCATCAGCGACACAAAGCAAAATAATTATCGAAGAAATTTAGAAAATATTTTATAATTTTTAAATTAATTTGACTTATAGACTCATAATTAATAGACTCAATATTAAGGTTATTTGAATTAAAATAAATAATTATTATCTTAAATAACTTTGTGAATTCATTTTATGCAGGAATCGCTCAACTGTAAGGTTTTTCTTACAGTGTTTGTATTTGAATACTACATAGTTTTGAATTAAAAGCTAAAATTTGAAATTTTTAAAATCATTTGAATTTATTCATTACAATAGAATTGCATTTTACACAAATAATTACTTTTTACTGTAATTGATATCAGCCTTGAACTTTTTACACATATTTAAGACTCTTTCAGCAAATATAAATAAATATTTGAAAGTTATATATAAATATCTTTTTAAAATTAAATATTTACTTAATTTTATATTTTAATAGAATTTAAGTATATTTTGTATATTATTTATATTCAATTAGACTTAAATAATATATATCGCCATTATTATAAAAATTATTTTCTTTTTAATAACTATAGACAGTGAATGACAACTTTAATTATATGACCAAAAACAATGTAAATTTATTGAAGAGATCCAAAATATTAGAAAATTAACTCTAAAACAATTTTTTAAAAAGTTTATTTGAAAAAATATTTTTATATTACCGGTAATTAGATTTTTGCGTGTTTTTTAAATATTATATTAAATATAAGAGTTCTAATAAAAATATCAAATATTTCTTACTATAAAATAATTTATTTCTAAGAAGATATTAAACAATTTTCAGATTCCTTCATCTCAAAAATCTCTTAATCTATTAATTTAATAATCAATTTCAATAGACTAAAAATTTTGCTATTATTTATTATTTTCAATCATATTAATTCTTGAATTTAAATTGATGTTTACTCTTTGAAAATAGAAAATTATAAGAATTGATTAAAGTACTTGACAAATGAACATTTTGAAAGACTAATATTTTTTATTTTTTTTTGTAAATTGAATAAACTATAACTTAAGTGATATATCCTTCCAAAGACGAATATACAATACTACATAGTATTAGACAAAGCTGTCGATCACGAAAAATACAATGTTTGTTATAAATAATTCGTAATCATTAATAAGTGACTTGAAAATCCATCGAGACTTTAGCGAACAAAAGCATACAGTGGAGAATTGTTTGGCCCGATCAACAACAGTAAAACAGAGTAATGCAACTAAAATACTGCATATACTTTAAGAATTCTTAAAGTATGGCTGTATATCAGGTCCCGGTTTTCTTTTCACTTCTCACAGAAAGAAGAGCGCATTGATTTTTGTTATACCATACAAAAAGTATAGTTAGATGAATTGCTATTTAGCAAAAAAGAATATTTGGTATCGTTTAGTTCTTTATTCTTAGTTCACTAAAAGTTCTTTGACTGTATGTTTTGTATGCCCCTAAATCTCCATCATATTACTTTTCAATGCTTTAATCTACTGTGTGTTGCAGTTGTAACTATTGTATTGTATTGCTAGCGACTGGTAAACGCCTCTAGATATGAAAAATGCAATTTAGGCCTTCATCCCAAATACTGAAGCAGTCATAAGTTAACTTTCTCCTAACATATATACTCCTCTACACTAACTGTACTGTGATATTACTTAAGAAGTATAACTTAAAGCACTTTTTTAAAAAAGTATAGTAACTTAAAAGTAATGCATTGGCACAAATCTGCTGACTGTTTTATTTTAGCCGTTTTTTCTTTTCTCAATTCTTGTTTATACAGAACAGTATGTTTCCCATCCGTTTCTTATTCAATTGCATTCTATATAATAAGTAATATCAAATACCGATTTAAAAAGAATTACTCCTACAGTTTAGTATTAGAATCTTTTCGTCACAACTTAGACTCTAAATTCATTCTTATTGTACTTACATATTAGGCAAAGGGCATCGACAGCACTGCTAAATATGAAAATCAAAAAGTTAAAAAAGAGAAGGAATAGAAAAAAAATAAAAAATACAGTTAAATAAAAAAGAAAGGCAGTGTTTTGTAATATAACGTGCACCACATGCTGCATAATATTATATATTGTATATATATTGTCTGATGCAGTATTCAGCCGCCAAAAGTGTATTAGTTCTTATATTTTATTTGCCATTGAAGTCACTTTTCTGAATACCATATCCTATTCAGCCTTTAAAATAAAAAGCATATCAATTCGGAATTCTTATAAAATAGTTACGGATTCCTTTTCCTAAAAATTGGATTCATTTTTTTTAATCATTTAACAATTTTTAATATGTTTCTCTGACATAGGATTTGGCTGACTTAGTGTACCATAAATTTCTTTTATATCTATTTTATTTATTCGTTTAGTTCAAGATTTCTTCTCACGAAATGGCAATGAGGGGAAGTATAAAATCAAAAAATTCTTGAAAACTTTTTCAGTTAACATAAAATTTTAGAATAGTATTATGTAGTGTTAGTCTCAGTGGTGAATTGTTAAGCAATTTAAAGCATTAGGCATTTGAGTTGCAAGCGTTGAGGGAAAACGTGCCTATTTTACATTTTAACTAAAAACACTCTAAAAGGTGAGCACTGACTGATATTGTTTGTATATATGAGACGTGTGATTGAGACGCCTAAAAAATCAGGACAGATATATTTTATAATATAATACATCTGATTGCATCGCACATCAAGAGCTGAATGAATAACGAAGTCTTACTTTACATTAAACTCATTGAAGCATTTTTGTTGTTGAAAACCTTTTTCTTGCCTTTGCTTTAACACAATATTACAGTTCTCTATAAAGTGTATTCAAGTTTATTTGCGGCCACAACACACACAACACACTATCCATCTCTACGATTTGCTTCTTTATATGCCACATAAATTCTTAAGCCTATGAAGAATGCAGTGCTACTGATTGTTACAGGTATTATATAAAAGTGCACTACAATAAGAAATTCCAATCTTAAAGTCTGTTCGAAAAATAAATTTTCTTAAATTTTTCTGTATGTCAGAAAATTTTGTAGAATTTATTCTGCTTCGGTTGTTAGTAATAATAAACTTTAGTTAAATCACTGCATGACTGCAACCACCGTTAATATAATGCGAATTTCTAAGTGTGTATTCGTGTGAAACATTTTTATAGATCTACAATTATTTCTGTATAATTTTATTTTTTACTTTACATTTTTTTACTCAAATTTATTTCTAAACACAAACTAAAATTTAATGATATTTTTTCATCTTTCTGTCAACTGTACTGTACATACTTATAAGAGCTGATCAAATCAAATGTAAATATTTATATATTGAAATCAGTTTCAGGTTTGCAATTATAACTGATTGCTAGAATTATTTATATAAACAAATTTTTTTAATCTTAAATTTTGAACATATTCCGAAAATCAATGAAATATCAATTCGAAGACAAGAGGATATGATAAGTCTATTTTAAAAACTGAATAACCAAAGATTTTCTTCTTCAACCATATAAATAAAACTGAGAGAAAATATAAAAATGATTGCAAAAACATTTTTTCCTAAACACATGTATACAGAAATATATCTTTTCCAAAAAATTGTTTATTTAATATTATTTTTTATCCATTTTTTTGATTAAAAAAATAATTACATTTTAAAAATATAAAAGTAATGAAAATTTTGAGGCTATTTTATGATAGTATTAGAAAATCATTGTAATCAATTGGTAACTCATTTAATTTTATTTATTTCCTAATTTTTTTAAAGTAATGATTAAACAGAAACTTTTCCAAATTTAGAGCTATTTTAAAGTTTACTTAATTAAGAATTTTTTCATCATTTAATATAAAAGAAAGTTAATATACTATTCTTACTAACATTTTTTGTTGATTTCTCTTAATTCTCTGGGATTTACTCAGCTTAAAAAGTTTTGTCAAATTGACATGAGTGCCAACTTTGTTCGTTAAATTAAAGAGAGTTTGATTTTCACTTAAATTTTTTGTTGTTGAAAAGCATCGTTTTCTATAACTTTTTGAACTTCACATTAAATCTAGTATTTTAGTTCATAAGCTCTTCAATCAGATAAGTTTTCATTCCTTGACTTTCTTCGAGATAACACCAATGAAAGAGCTCGTCATCTCATCCTCTCCTGATTGCTTTGAATTAAATTGGGCACTATTTCCCATTGATTTTCTTCTGTTCAAATTTCCTTTAAAAAAAATTCCATCAAATAAAATGGTGCATACTTTGCATTAAAGCGGAATTTTTCCTAAAATAGATTTATTTGAAATATTTTGATATCATATTTAAATTAAGGGAAAATGAGAGAAAGTTTATATGAATTAAATTGCTTTTCCTCAAAATCAACACAGAATAAAAGGCAATGCAATGATGTAATTGTGCCACCACTTTGATAACAGTTTCGCAAAATTAATGACTGTTGAACCCTATTTGTTTCCAAAGGGGAATTTCTCGACTTTAGTTGTATTATGCACTGTATTGAATGTTAAGTTACTCTCTGTTTTTTTGATGGGCATCTCGCGAAAAATTATACTAAAGAGGATTTAAAGGCATAGAAAGAGACCATAAATCGTCGCCATTATTTATTTTATTTCTGCTCAAATAAGTAGGGAATTAAAGGGTATAAAGTTTGATGCCATGTAGTATATTATGAAAAAGAAACTTTTATATGATTATAATGTAATTACGAGAGATTCTCTGGTTTAAAATTCTATCAATTTATATCCCAGAATATCTCATATCTCAACATTTTAACCATTTTAGTGACAATTTTTTCATATTCTTTTGTCAGCATTTACTACATCAAAAATTTTGATCCAACCAAACTTGGCAGTTATGCCATCCTTTTATAGCATTTAGATTAAGAAAATAAATTTTATTTTAGTTTAACTTATGTAATATTCAAGTATATGCAATATATTATATTCGATTTCTTAACATTATATGTTTATAAACAAAATACGAATGCAATGAATAGTGTCTTTCACTATTTATATATAAATAATATAGATTTATAGATAGAACAAACCTCAAGATTTAAGTTATGCTTATTCTATGTTTTGAACATTATAAAAATGTTTTCATATGGTTTATATGGGAATGTAATTTCTGAAAAAAGTGGAGAGAGAGAGAGAGAGAGAGAGAGAGAGAGAGAGAGAGAGAGAGAGAGAGAGAGAAGTGAAACAAACCAAATGAACTTTGAATGTTTGTTCGGTGCATTTGTATAGTAACTCACAATAAGCAACCCATTTGTGAGTTGATTGAGAGCTATTTGCTTCATGTATATGTGTATATATCTCTCTTTTTGATGGACTGAATGAACTGCTTTTCTTTAACTCGCTTTTGTTCTCATTTTCTCACACAGTCTCGCTTTGTTTATTTTGCTCGTTTCCTCTCATTCTATCCTTTCTATCCTCTCCATCCTCTTCACATCTTTGCTGCTCTCATACTCGCACCGCTATTCTGCGTTCACATTGCATTGATTGGTCTTCCACATCATGACATTCTCATCTCATTAATTAGCTCTTTAGATATTAGAACTTTGCTTCTTCGCCTTTGTCTCTCTACCATTGTCTTTAGTCGTGATGAGAAAGTATCACCTTTAAGCTTATATAGTGTATAGTATATGAGGTGCTTGCAAGGGATCCGAACAATTGCTCGAAACACAAAAGTTCGCAATCCAGTGATTTATTCATAAAACTTTTAGATTCATTTTTTTCTAATAGACAACAAATATATTAATAAATATTTTCAATGAACTCAAAAATTATTAGAAGTATATGAATGCTTATTCACTTATTTCTAAGACTTAGTGTAAACCAAATGTGAGTCTCGCTGTACTATTATTGAATAATATCTTTATGATTAACAGTGAATTTATTTGAATGATATTGAAACGGGTGCTTCTTGATTGAGATTTTCAATAAATAATTTTATTAATAGTTCTTACGATTTCATGTAAATTAATTCATGAACAAAATTTTCATTGAAAGGCTCCTCTGTGAGAAGTTTTGAGGCATTTATTTTAAGCTAAAGAATTTGTCGTTAAAATGGCATAATTTGCTTATTATTTAATTTGACATAAAATTGTAGTGTTTTGAACTTTTCCCATCTAAACTCTTGACTTTCAAACAATCGCCGTTTGCAATACTGAATGAGAATGTAATGGAATGGGGATAAAGACAAGGGACAGAATGTATATACTTCACAGGCATACTAATATCTTGGGAAATATTCACTGCTTTCTCGCATTTTAAGTATTATTCTATCAAAACTTATTTCATAACTTTAATTAAAATTTTATTGTAAATGCGAGTCTATATCATTAGTTTATATTTAAACAATTCAGGTTTTAATTTCTTTGTACTTTCATTATATATTTTTTTATCATAATTTCTTATAACTTATACTGTATGTAAGTTATTTAGAAAACACTCGAGCTTTAAATGTTTTAGATTCAATTTTCTGTATCGATTTTTTGCGAACTATTAATTATCTTAAAAAAATATAAACAAAACTATTTACAAAGTTTCATGTTTCGGGTCATTAAAACTTTATTTTTTAAAATTAGTTTTTATTCCATTACTTATAATTTGATAAGAAATCTAATAAAAAGTAGGGAAATATCCATTTAATTTGAAATGATAGTTAGTGTTGTCATTGCAAACTCTGTAGTGTGTAATACATTGTAGTGTTAGTCAAATGCCTAATACTCTCCTCCAATGTGTTAAGACGCAGCTGCTCTTAATTCTTATCCCATTGCACAGCATTATTATTTTCGCATCGCATTGATGTTCTTCAGCAAAAGCAGGTGTAAGAGTTGGATTGCGGATTGCAGTCAAACTTTACTAATGGGGGTCTTAAATATAGAAATAGGGGCCAAACTCAAGAAATGGTATCATATTTGAGACATAAAAGGCATCGATACTCATTTGCTATATTTAATTCTGTCTGTAATTCTCTCCTTTTCCCAATTGGGTGCACTTTAAATGGATGGAAAAGTCTTTTCTCTCAAACATATCCAACACATCCAATGCATGAAATAATGCAATATTTTACCAGAAGTTGATTCTGTTCTTTTAAACACAATGTGTCATTATATGTCAGTCAATGTATTGATTTAACACGAATGGAGTTTCGTTTATGTAAATATTGTCTTTATTATTGTCTTTATTAAACAACTTAATTCTCACAACTGCCCGACTGTCACCAATTGTATTAAATACAATACAAGTCTTATACTTATTATAATAAAACAAAGAGGCATTATGTGAATAAATATTAAGTTTTCTTATATAAATAATGGAACACAACTACAATAATATTAAAGGAATTGTAATCTAATCACTATTTCAATATAACCAGAGAGAACAGACAGGAAACAGAGAACAGAGCATTTAATTTTATTCTATTTGATTCAAATTTTCATTAATAATCTCTTATAAAATTGAAAACATTTAATATAATTGGTTACACTTTTCTTGACAGATGGTTACGAGGACTAAGAAAGTATTCGTTGGCGGTCTATCAGCGCCCACAACGCTAGAGGACGTGAAAAATTATTTTCAACAATTCGGAAGAGTAAGTTTCAAAACATTTTTTTGGTCCATTTGTTTGTCCACTGCTCGCTGACATACGGGTAGAATCGGTTAAGAAAGGAATTAATTTGTTTCTGTATGGTTTGCAGAGCTCTCAATTTTTTGTGTCTTTTGCTTAGGCGTTGAGTCTCTTGTTTCACTCGTTTCACTAAGAAATGAAAGACTGATTTGAGCTAAAAGGTGATGCCAGTGATGCAGTGATTGCAGTGATGCCAATTCAATGAAAGGCACACGACTCATACAGGCATAAATCAAGTCCAGTATTAAGGGAAGCAAAACAAACTTTACTACTGCACTGCCATGTAATACTCTAACAATCTTTGCAATGAAGTGCAGAGTAAAAGTGGCAAATAATTTATTGCCTTTTTCCTATTTCTCTGCAAAGCTTTCATATCATTGCCAATTGAAATTATAACTGATATGGGGATGTTTGGCCCTCTTATTGCGCGCCTTAACGGCATTCACTACTATTACTATTATATATATTACGCCATTTCAGTTGCAGCCCTCTTAGGCCCCCATTTTCGTAACATTTTTTTGCTTCAATTTTAACCACTTTTGATTTTGAAGTCTACAAAGAGCAAGTTTAAGATTTATTGCTAGTCCTATATTAATAATATTATATTTTTTATTTTTGTGTTACTTTTTATTTTTACTTTTTTGGTTAGATTTTAAAGCAAAGTAATGAAACCGCAATTTTTCTACTGTGTGCAACATATTTGGTGATTAATAATTGGTTTAACTTTAGCACTAATACTCTACGAGTACTGCACATTATTTCCAACTTGAATTAATGTTATGCTTTTATGAGGAAAACTGAATTATATCATTACAGCCAAAGTAATATGTTTTTAGCGAATACTCATTGTATCTCAATCTGAATTAATAATGATTTATATGAAAAATACTACTTTCACTGTAAGAACTTTGTAATCAAAATTAACGAGACATATGTTAATAACTTATGAATTTTTAAAATAATTATTGCTTTTAAGAATACACTCAATATTATAATTCTTAATAAACCCTTCAATAATTTTTTTTTGTTATACTGCAATTGAATTTCAAAACCGCAAATACTATACAAGTATTAGTAAAATCTTTAATTAAGTAATTTACCGAAAATTATTCTAATTTTAATGAATTTATAGCACATGACTGCTAAATAATTTATACTTTAATATTTGTTAAAATATTAAATCCATTTTATTTGAAAGCTCTTTTTTAATCGGTGAACATTAAAATGAGGTAATTTTGAGTAAATAGCGTTGCGCTAATTTCAGATCAATTAAAGCATTTCGTGCCTTTCTATCTACTCTACTAATAAAAAATAGTTACATCAGTGAGTTATGTTGCCATCTAATCATTTCGCAATTGTAACAATTCGCTGCTGTAATAATCTTTTGCATATTTTATGAGATTCTAGCAAAAGGTCATCGAAAACATTACATTTAATTATTCGACTAATTTATATCCTGATACTTAATTCATTTTTGGTCACTATTTTTAAATGTTAAATATTTTAGTTTTTATCTGGTATTCAATTTTTAAAAATCACAGCCTTTTTTCTCTATCCATCTTTCATATACTTTTCATTTCTCACGTCTCAATATTTTTAATGAATTAACTTATTTTTTGCATTCATTTTTCCAAATCATTCATCAGAACTTATTTTGTTGAGATATAATGATTATTGATTAGCAAATGTTATGCTTACCATCAACTAGTTTTGGCAAAAGCTTCACATCACGAAGTGCCAGAAAAAATCATTCCTAAGGCTTAATTAGATAAATAATTATAAAATCACGTATTGGCCATAAATAATTATTATGGCAAACGAGAGTGCATGCGTTCACCAAATATTGAAACTTTGAAGCATAACATGTTTCAAAGTATGAAAAGCGCTTATAGAACGAACATTTCAAAGAATGAATAACAATTAAAATGAGAAATTTGTTGTAATTATTTTTCATAATGCTTCTGCACTTTTGATCAGATTTGCTCTTAAAATATAACATAAATTGAATTTAGCATTTACTGAGTTTGAAAAATAGTCGATTGAGTCTTACTTTTGAAAGGAAAGCTTAACTTGACTTAAGACTATTAACTTATTTTTGTTTATAATTTATTATTCATTTCTGTCATCTAAAATTAATTCATCAGCGGTTTTCTTTTGCTGTTTGTGTATAACATGTATGTCGCGTAACAGAATATTTGTCACACGCTGTTAAGTGGGCAATAAAAGTGTCGTTATTTTAGCAAATTGAGGGAAACCCACCGCGAGAAAGGACGAAAGGGAAAGTTGGGCATCAAATGAGATAATGGCATATAACTTTGCTAACTGGGCTTCTATTAGGCCACAAATGTTATTGCACTTTAATTGTAAGCCGCAGTTTGATTTGGGAATCACGCTGTCATATAATCCATAACAGGCAAAATGTGCATTCTCTTCATCTGTCTCTGTCTGCCTCTGTCTGCCTCTGTCTGCCTGCCTCTGTGTGTCTCTGACTCAACCTCTTTCTAGAAATGGTAAATTGGAATTGTGAATGCATTGATCCAACTGTTAATGTTTGGCTCACATATGATGTTCTCTGTGCTAGAATTATATAATACACTATTACTTGTATTGAATGGTAGATATTCTGACAGAATGACTCTAACTCTGTTAGTGAAGCAATTTTGTGAGAGTGTATTTGTGTGTATGCTTTTAGAAAAGCAAAGAAGTCGTCGATTTTAATTTGTCCGTTTCTATTGTTCAAAAAAGTTTGTCTGCATTTAATGCAATACTGTTTCGAATATCGATTAACCAAAATATTCTTTCAATGAATAACTAACTATTTTTTGAGAATTTTAATAAAAATCATTCTTTTTAATTAACATTGAATGCAAACATGACTTATAAATTACTTTAATATTTATGCATTACTTTAGAGCTAATAATGCTAGAAATGCAAACTCTCTTCAACTCGATATATGCCTTCCTTAACGTTCGACAATATAAAACATAGCACTACACACATTAGAAAAGAAGCCATGACTCGATTCGACCCGAAAACTCTAGTTTGTTGTCGTGGTAACATAGCTCTACTGTTTCTTATCTACTTCTTCCATAATTTTTTTGTATATTTCAGGCTATGGGTACTTCCTTTCTCTTTGATCGACTCAAAAAGTCCAAAATATGCTAATGTAATAAGTTTTGCAAAACTTTTAATCAATAACACAATAAATCGTTATTTGTTCTAATATTTAAGGAAAATTGATTTTCATTTCGCTCGAAAGTCTGTCAACCAATTTAAATGAATTAATTTAAATGATTTCCTAAATTCTTAATTTATTGAAATTTTAAAAGAAATAAGAAATTATAAAATGAAGAATTAATAGAATTTCAATCAATGCAAAAGCTATACTTCATTCGTTAACTGATAGTAAATTACATTCAATTCCTTTTTAATGTCAAATCTTATTATTAATAATACAGGTATTTCTCATTGATTTTTACGTCTTATATCATATCTGTAAATAAAACTCATTCAATAGATCTTTGTCTTGTGTTTTGTTATGTATAATAAGATTGATTTCAATAGCAATGTAACAGATGTTTAGATTCAAAATAAACAGCAGATAACTTATTAGAAAAAGTGGACAATTTCTCAAAGACGACAACGATTTGCATATGCCTTAGATATGAGACTTTTTCATTATTGTCTGAAATTAAATTGAATTCTATTGAAAAATGTTCTTATTTTACTCAATTCAATAATGCATTACATTTCTGTCTATTAATAATTATTTTTCTTGAAATGGTCGTGAGAATGAAAATTATAGTTCACGATATACAGTAAAAAATATATATATTTGTAACAAATTGAAAGATTAGATGAACATATTTATTATTGCTTTCAACTCTTCTTTTCACTTACTGTTAGCAATTCGGATGATTTCTTTCATTATTTACTATAAGTCAAAGTGTTCTCTATTATTAGTAAACTCTTATTTGAGTTAAGCTCTACTTTTACTCTACTTTTACTTATTTATTCATCTTTCAGAGAACGGCATTATATCTTACACTTCATATTAAAGTTAATAACACTAAAATGAATATATGTCATAGTCATACAGTGTTTTATCTTATATAAAAAACTATTAAATTAATACTACAATTGATTTTTAAAAATAAGTTTTTTGATCAAATAAGACGGATAATTAGGTAAAGATTCAATACTTGATAGACATATTAATTTCGTCAAATAAATTATTAATGTCTAATACAATGAAATATGAGCACTAAATGAAATCCTTTAAATGTATTTCCCCAACAAAAATATAAAGTAAAAATTATTTGGCATCAATTCTTTAGTTGTTTAACTCCAATGCATTGATAAATAAATAAATTATGTGCACTATTAATAAATTTATTAAACCCTATGCTACTGTAGTATAATAATAATAGTGATCGACTCTTTTACTATTATGAGATATTCTTATAATAGATTTTAATAATAAAGAGTGGACTTCACTTATATGACTTATATAACTAAAAGTACAGTCACTCAAACAAAGTTGTGTGAAATCTGGGAAAGTCCAGCGCAGGTTTAGCGATGCGTATGAATGAAATTTAAGGAATTAAACATTAATAATTCAATGACAGCGCGTTGGAAAGGCTTTTCTAAGAGGTTTATCACAAATGGGATAAAAATTTTGTTGCCTTACATAAAGAATATTCGCTATTACATGAATTGATGATTAGTTTTTAGTATCAATTATGACGACTATATGATCATAATTACCAATATTTATGCCGACTTTAATGAAGAAATAGCAAGTAATCAATAAATTGTTAAATTATTAATTGATTAATTCAATTGATAATATAGTTACTATTTTTTTGTAATGACTTTAATACAAAGTCTTAGTAGTGCTTTATGTAAGATGTTTTAGGTTTACACCTCTTTATAATAACATTAAAAAAATTGTAAGCCCTTTCAACGCGCTGTTATAGAATTATTGGCCATTACTAAAGGGGCAACTTTGGTAATACCCGCAATCGGTTAGGTGACTTAGATTTTTGACAGGTATGTCAGGTATGGCAGGTTTGGTCCTCATTACTTGACAAAGTTGTGCTAGGTGTAATTAGTGGGGTAGTGGCTGAAAAAGAGAAAATTTACGAGTTTGGTGAAGGGGCAAGTCATGAATATCTCACAAATGATTAAGTTGAGAAATATAATATTTGGCAGGTATGATAAGAACCCTTAGACGAGCATTTCGTTCATAGGTGTCAAATGTGTTCGAGGGGTTAATAGTGGTGCAGTCAACAGAAACTGAAAATGGTCTAATAGTAGGACATATTTAATTCATTTGTAAACTGATTATTGAAGCTATCAGACAAAATCTCGATATCAAAACTTCTACGGACTAAACCTCGACAGACGATAATTCGAAAATGCCTGAACCTCGACAAACCCAAAACCAAGACAATCCCAAAACCTGGACAAATCCGAAAAGCCTCATTTATAAAGCCTAAAGGGTGACAAAGTTATAGACTAGAGCATAGAATTCACAAAATTTCAGTCCCAATCTCATCGAAAGTTAAAATATGAAACCCAGTCCCATTTCAGTCCCATTTCAGTCCCATTTCAGTCCCATTTCAGTCCCATTTCAGTCCCATTTCAGTCCCATTTCAGTCCCATTT
>JAUJYT010000437.1:0-19236 GCA_033996565.1 Nanhermannia nana
GTAATTGTAATTGTAATGGTTGGCAAAATGTGATTAATAAGGAATGAGTAGACAAAGCAAAGCAAATTCAAAATCAAGTAATCAGATCAAATTGAGTCACATTATGAGCTTTGCGTACAATGAGGTAAAGGTTAGGAACCACAACTATTGCTGTGGCTTTGCCTACAGGTATAGCAAACTTTAATGCAAAAGATAAAGCATTCAATTAATACCTCGTTGTGTATCACAAAAAGGTGGGAAATATTGTGTTTCAGAAGCATTGGTTTGCGATTGTGTGCCATTAGGTCCAGATTGAGGAGCCATATGATGGTGCGAATGGTGTATGTGATGGTCACCTAATTGATGATAATGTGATTGTACTCCTACTGCCACTCCTGCACTGGCATGCGATGCATGTGTCGGTGTCACTGTTTGGCCCATCTGAAGAAGTACGTCATCGTGAGAGTCACCTGAAGACCCATAAGGCATCGCATAAGGCATATCACCGCGGCTTTTGTCTGACATTATTAATAGTAGTGTTAGTGATAATCGTATTAATAGTAAAAATATTATTAATATTAGTATTAATGCTAGTAATGAAACAGTAATCAACTTTTATATATAACACATCTTTAATGAATAGGCAAAAGCTAAAGTTTATGCCAAATATTCAATAGAAAGTAAGTACAAGTAATACAGTGTGAGAACAGGTCAGAAGAGCGAAGTTTGGCCTAAGGCTTAAGTAAACAACAACAACAATAACTCTAAAGCGCGTCCAATCGGAGCATTCATTGACATTCTTCTTAGAAATAGAAATAAGAAATAGAAATAAGAAAAGAATCACAAGAATGTCAACCATTTCTATGATTCTAATTCTACAAAATATTTGTGTTTTAATTGACAACAATTTGGTTCATAAATGTTTGAAATATTAAAAAAAAGTATATTTCAAATTGTGTATTGAGTTAAATGATTGCTAATAATCAAAAAATAATTATTGTTTTAGTCATAAATGAAGTGACCAATAAACCAGTCGTATCAATATATGAATAGAAACTCATTTTAATGATTGATATAATTTTGAAAAACTAATTTAAAACTAATTTAAAACTAATTTAAAACTTATTAAAATGTAATTAAATTAGAAACTTATCTATTATCTAAGTTTCTAATTGAGATTCAAACCATTTATTCAATTGTTAATTATCTATATATTCAAATCTATGTTAATTATTTTAATTAAACAAATGCCTAAAAAGCTATTCATTTCATTATTTGATAATACAGTATAAGTATTAATACGTTTATTAATTAAAAAATAAAAAAAATATTAATAAATGATATGATATGTGAATATGAATGTGAATACGGATATTATTTATTATCTAATTATCTAATAATCAAATATCGATTGAGGACTAATTTAATTTGAGTTCAAAAAATAATGAGATATTAATACCATTAATACTAATGAAAAATAGTATTAATAATAATAATATTTAATAAATGAATAGTTGTTTTGGTACACATGTTGTCATTTAATAAGTGAAATCAATTATTACTTAAATAAAGTCTTACTTTTGATTATATATTGGTTTTATTTGACATAAAATTAGATTTAATACTCTTTGCAAATCAAATAAAATAGTAATTAATTGTCTAATATGTAATAATTGTAATAATGGTATCGATAGTAGTGCTGAATGTGTTGTTGTTCTTCACTGTAACACAACTTGTTTGTTATCAATGATATCAATAGAAAAAGTAATACAAAAACTAATACAAAACTAAACATTTAAACCATTACTGCTATTCAAATAGACATCAATAGTGAAAGTTATCTTAATTTGCTTTTCAATTAAATAGTAATCTTATTATTCATTGAGATTATAATTAACGATAGTATAAGAAAATAATAAATAAAGAAAGAAATGCATACCGTTCTGTTTGTGGGCGATTTTATTAAAACAATTTTGGAAAACTTCAATGTAATGCAGTTCATCATCATTTGCGGCCATTTTTATACGTATTTCTATGTATACAATAATACCATATATTGTACTCTATGTATACCCAATGTATACCGTATACGCTTTTGCATCGTTCACAAAGCTATGTAAAACTAAAATCACTTATTTCTGACCCACCCTTTCATGTAACCATTGCTAACATATAGCCTGTCTTCCATGTCATATGTTCTCATAACCACAGACCTTAAAATTATTTGAGAAAACCAGGGGTCAGAGGTCAAATTTTTGAGTATTTACTTCTATGAGTTCTGAGAAAAAACCACTTCATCATCAAATTTTTAGTTATAACTTATATTAAACTTTAATCATTGGTTTTTCCTAAATTTAAATTCATGAAGTGGTTTTTTCCCCAAAACTCATAGAAATAAATACTCAAAAATTTGACCCCTGACCCCTGGTTTTCTTAAATAATTTTAGAGTCTGTGCTCATAACATACAGCTATGTTACAGTAGTGTATACCAGATATATACCTCCCGCCCCATGTAATTGTTTGGCAAATGTTAATGACCCCTACCCTACATTATTTTTTTAACGTAATATGTGAACGATAACTAAATGTTAGTCGACATAACAGTTACTGTAACTCTCTATTGTAACTTATACTGCACTGTATTTTCTATATTATTACTGCACTAACACTAACTAACTCTATATTATGGAAACTTTTTAAAAGCGGGTACGTCTAAACCCCAATCAACTTTTGCAGATCACCACAGCGTATGACCACACTGCAGCATCAGCATTTCTAATACTACTGTAGTAACAGCAATCGTTACATTTTTTAAATAATAATCGGGTGTTTAGTCACACTTTCGTTGGGTTTAGTCATTAAGCAAAATCGCCAATTAATAACATATAATCAAATATTTCACTAAATCTCTAAATTGAATACTTCAATATTGATTAACTTAAGAAAAGACCAAATAATAAGTTAGTATTTAAATAGATTGTTGTCTATGGGTCTACATATATTTGGTTACTTTCTTTAAGTTAATTGCTTTGAAATATTGATTTTTTCAATTCAAACCAATATAGTATTAAGAATATTAAATAATGGTTATCTGTGTATGACATTCACTTTGAACCACAAGCCTAGACTGATGGATCATTACTGATGGATCAATCAAACTAATAGTGATTTGTCGATAGTGTTAGTTAGTGTTAATTAGTCTTTGTTTGAATTAGAGGTTTGAATGGTTGGCCAAAATGCCATTATTCTAACTTATAAGTTATTTTAAGCAAAACATGTTCTCAAAATATCTCTAATATGTATAATATGTATAATACATTAATATGTACTTATATTTAGTTAAATATTTTATTATTAATTAACCTCAAATAGTAATTTATAAGTTCGCTAAATGAGTATTTTAAGTGTTGAGCTTTGTTGACAAAGCCCTACTTTTGTAACTGTAGTAAAAACGCATTTTATAACTTATATTGTATTTTATTAACTTTATTAATAACTTAAGTTATATCTATTGTATAAATGAATAGTAAAATAGATTCGTTAATCATTCGTTAAGAATATGAAATAAGAACTGATGAATTTGAATGTAACAAAAAAAGTGAAAATAAGTAATTGATTTGTTCTATAAATGATTTATTAAACCCTTAAGTTCTCTTAATGACAATACTTCTCGGTTTATAGAACTTACAACTTTTTTTGTGATTCTTATAAAGAGCAGAATTTGTGTTTATTTGATGATAATATTGATTGCGTTTAATTTCAATGTAATTATTAGGAGGAAATGGATTAGAATATGAGTCAATTCTATTGATTGCATTCATTTTATCATTTGATGACTCGATAACAAGAGAAGAATTTATGGTTACTGTTGAAGATGCGTTCAATTGTTGAATACCTGTACTAATACCTGTACTAATACCTGTACTAATATCAGAATTATTATTACATATATTATTGTTATTATTATGAATGTTGGCAACACTTTTCAATTTTCCTTTAGATTGAAGTCTCAAATGTTCGCGTCTTCTTTCCAATAGTTTTTCTCTGAGTTTGATTTCTTCTAATAAAAGTCTTTCTTTGATCTGTTGTTCTGCATGTTTTGCTTCCTGAACCTGTTTTTTTGCTTTAGCTTTAGTTTGAGCTAAAGATAGCAGGTATTGAAGCAAACATTTAGCTGACTCTTTACGTGTTCGCAATAAATTAATTCTATTTTGATACTGTTCTCTTTGTCTTTTGGTTTCTTCTTTCAAATTTTTTAGATCCACAGCAGATTTGATACCATATTCTCTGGCAATGCGTCTCTTTTTAATAGACTTATCACTTAAATGCTTAGTTTTGTCGAAATCTACTTTAATGTCATATTCAAGAAATTGGTTTTTTTGATTTGTGAGTTCAGATAACTTTTTCACTAATTTCATTCCTCTTAAGGCGTCCATAGCTTTAACAAATCCGATATAATCTCTGTATTGAACGTATGCCTCGAAACTTAAGCTTTCGTTGAAACTGAACCTCTTGAAGGTTTGTTGGTCTTCATTGGTATCGAGTATTGGAATGTGAAATCTTCTAATCTCACCAAAAATGCCAAACACTTTCACTAATATGTTAGGACTGGGACGCTCTCCACCGAACCATTTCACTGGCAAAGTCTGTCAATACAAACAATATAAATACCAATACTTGTGATAATTGTAAAAATAGTAATCATTATTATTAATTACTTGTAAGTGAATGGTGTCAGGTCTGTATCCGGCTTTCATTTCATTCATGTGAGGATTATCTCTGAAATAACTTTCCCATTCGTGACGAGTCGAACCTTTCAGAGAATATACAGATATTAACATATTTTATGTGTTTTGTGTGTTTATGTATGTGATAAATAAGTTAATACACAAAATGATACCGTAACTAACTATCTATCGTATATCATAAGTCGGGTTCCCGGTTATCGGTTTTAACCCATTTTAACCGATAAAAACGGCCGAATCGATTATTTTAAAATAGCTCAATAAATATTGAATTATAATTCTAAGTTATCAATAAGTTATTACTTAAGGTGGCAGAGAGAGGTGGCAGAGAGAGGACAAAAACATTAATTTAAGATTTGTATTAACTTTAATTTGCTTTTACATTCAAAAAATGTGATTAAAACATTTATTTTGGTTCTCATTAATCATTTTATAAATATTGTTATAACTTCAGCCACAATTATGGGAACAAAGAGGAAAACATTACGGGAATGGGTTATTAATGAACAAAATGAGTTGCACTGACTCAGAATTGCAAATTGTTTTAATTAATGTTCATAGCGACGAATAGTGAGGACAGATTGAGGACAGGTTAAGGACAACGTATTTGTAATTATCAGAAAGATTTGATGACCAATTTCAAATCAATATGAAATAATATGTATTGACTGCATTTAGATCTAAACGAAGTACTTTCAAATAATGGTACTTTCAAATAATAGTACTTTCAAATAATTAGCCCGATCAAAACGGTCGAATCATGAAATCAATTTAAACCTGAATCCGGGACACTCATCATTTCATATGTATTATATTTGTGTATTATATTTGTGTATTATATTTGTGTATTATATTTGTGTATTAATTATATTAGTATTAAAACTATAGATGCTATTAAATGCTATAAATGTAAACCAATTTTGACTTTTCCGGTCTTGACTGTGAGCTGTTGCGCAAAACCCGAGAGTTTAAGAGTTTGTCGATTAAGACGCGACTCAATTAGACTCAAATTCATTTGAGAATCAGATTCGGCTTCAAATCTAATGAAATCAATATTAGATTTGATCACTTTCAATGACTTCAATTTATTTGGTTTAATCCTTTTCTTCAGTTTGTCCATCACTTCCCATGTGCTGATTGACACACATTCACCACCATTTGAGAGACAATTGCTCTTAAGTGTAGGCAATGTTACAGTTATTGTTAGCTTTGAATGTGGTTTAAGCCATAAATCCAATGTTGGACACAATTCTATGAGATCACTGGCATCGCAAAGACGCGGTTCACTCATATCTGTATCACTGCTATCACTGCTATTACTGCTATCACTGCTATCACTGCTATCACTCAACTATTTATAACTTAAACTCATAATAACCAAAAATACTATAAAATTAGTTAAAAGTGATTTTATATGATATAATATAAAAATAAATCAATTCTTATTATAATATTATATCATATATTATAAACTCTCACACACACAAAATAGTCCTCCAGATGGTACTCACCATAGAGTTAGACAGCCATAGAGTTAGACAGCCATAGAGTTAGACAGCCATACTTGACAGCCATACCTGCCATGTCTTATATTAATACCTTTAACACTAGTGTTACCTCTTGTTACATAAATATTACGTCATTTTGTCAACGATCACATGTTTTTTGTTATTCAATTGTTTTAATTAAAGACAATATTATATAATATTACGTTATCTTAACTTATCATAAGTTTAGATAACTTTTAATTCATTTATTGTGTTATTATTTTTTGGTTATTAGAAAATAATTGAAATCAAATGTTTTAAAACATGATTTCATTATTTCGATGTTTAAATCGGCGAACAATTACATGGCTTTCATCCGTGTCTTCACAAACTGGAACTCAATCTTATGACACACACTGTCACAAAAGATGGTATTCAAGACACTCAACGCATGAGAAGAATGACAACAATGACAATGACAACAATGACAATGACAACCATCACAGCCATCAAAATGAGAGAAAAAGTTATTTTGAGAGCAATGACGATAAGAGTGGGTCTAAGAGTGGGTCTGAGTCTGATTCGCGTTCGCATGCATTCAGTGAATGTAAATATGATTTATTGAGTGGACGACTGTTAGAGACAGTGGGATGGCTCGTATGTTATGTCATTTTATATCTATTTTATTATTAATATATATGTATACTATTATTATTGTTTGTCTCAAAGGGCGCCGCAATCGTTGTTGGACTCAATTTCGAGACACGTTTTTATTACGGCTCCAAAGTGTTTAAAAAAGAAGCGGAGTTGTCCTCAAATTGTGGTCAATCAATACCGATATGCGGCGGTTGCAAGTATTGCATGAGATTTATTTCAAAATTAGTGGCGTTTGCGTCTCCTCTCAAACATAACTATGTCCTCAATCATGTGAATGATCGGCTCGGCTTAAACACTCATAATCTCAAAGATTGTCAAAATAGTAATAATAGTAATAATAATAATAATAGCAATAAACAAAGTAATAGTAGTGATAATAGTGATAATCAGGAAATCACTAAAGCGGGTGATGAGGCAAAAGACCCAATCGATGAGATTTGTCGACAACTGCAAAGCGCTTCAATTGATTACATCGAACAGTTGAATAACATGTTAGGAATAGCATTGATTCAAACAGATCCCAAACAAGCGATGCAGTGCTGGTCTAACTGTAAAAATAGTTCAAAGGCTTTGTTTAATATGGGGGTCGCCTTCGAGAGCGGCAAACACTCGAGCGATGGAAAAGTAGATTTGATGCGCGCGTATCAACACTACGCTCTCTCCGCCTCCATGGGTCACAAGCTGGCCATCTATAACCTCTCTCTCTTCTACCTCTACGGAAAAGGTGACATTCAAGTGGATCTCAAGAGAGCCAATGCTCTCCTTGAAAGGGCGGCGCAATTGGGTGTACAACAGGCCAAACAATTTCGCGATCGATTCAAATCACAAAATAAAATGTTCAAAACAGACAATTCTCTTAAATCTAATGAAAGACCAACTATCAAAACGTCCGCTTCAGCACCTGATCTCTCATTTATGTCGTACCCTTTCTATGAATCGGTTATTAACGAGAAATGTAATTATGAAAAAAATTATAATCACAGTATAGTTAATAAAGTTTAAGAAATTGTCATCTATTGCCTGTTCGATGATTTCAATTTTTCACCTTATGGTCAATTACTTCTATTATTAATCAATCTTATTGTGTTCTACTCTGTAGTTAAATAAATATTACATTAATGTTCATTTGATTATAAATCTCTAGTCTATTGTCTATAAATTTTAGATAATTATAATTATTTCCCATTTTGCTCATAAATTGTGTCAATTTTTTCAAAAACATTTAATTAAATTTCGATTAAAATATATATCATTTGAGAAAAGTTTAATTTGATTTGTTATTAAAGTTTATTTGAAACATGATTCAGGTGACGATTTAGCGGTTATGACCGATTATAACAGAACTTAATCTCCGATTTGAGCTGTGACTAAATTGGTTAAAATCGGTTTTTAAAATAACAAGTGGTCTACTTTACAAAAATCATATTAAATAAAAAATATGTGATTAATTCAATAATATAAGAATATTTTTGACAATACATTTATTCAATTAATTAGAAGTGAGACCAGTATAAAAAGTTTTTTAATACAAAATAAATACCGGTATTTAAAAGCTTTGTTTTATTATATTCTGACTTTTAAAACAAATAACTTTTTGCAAATTAAATTTAACATTCAAGTTAAGCTCAATTTTTTATCACATTTTAAATAGATTAGTGATAATGATAATAATTAGTGAAAATATACTGAATCAATGAATATGAAAACATTAATGAGGACTATATAACGTCTCGCCAATTGGTGAGAAAACAGAAACATTTTATTATTCTCTTTTAAGAACTTTTAGGATCGATTTCAAACGAAATCTAAATTTTCTAAAATTTGAAAACCGATAAAACCTACACTTCTTGTTTTATATAATACTCTAAATTTACAAAACCTGATTGATTTAAGATAATTTACCCCTATTTAACAGCTAAATACAATTCTGACACATAATGTAGAATTTGATTTAACAAATGATATCACTACTAATGAAAAAGGTTGGTTTAACAATATTTAGAGTAGATTTCACTGCAAATTAGTTCTTAATTCAAGATTGGATTATAATATGATATATAAAAATTAGAAACAATTTCACTGTAAAGACACTGGCAATAGTCGTAATCAGTGATGGCAACGCGTGGTTTTTTGAGGCGAGTGAGCGTCGATCGTTTAACGATAATTTGGGCGGGTTTAATCGGGTTTCAAAAATTTAATCAATTCGGGTATTATCGGGTTAATAAATTAAAAAATTGACATGTATTAATTAAAATGCCTCTCTATATCTATATTAAAATACAAGATCGAGTACATATTTAGGTGTCCATCAGTTAATTATAAGTAGCGATCTGTTTGAAGATTTTTTTGTAGAAATCTAATTCTTTGACTGCGGAATTCATGTATATAAGGGCTTAAAAAGTGCATATTTTCATGAAAAACGCGTGTCTGTTACGTGTTTTTTCGGGTTAAACTCGAAAAGTAAGGACTATAGTTTAACGAGCACCGAGGTTCAGGCAAGTTGCTGAAAATTTTCCTGTTTTCAAAATATTGTCTCAAAAAACCATTGAGTTTTTGACATACTTCGACTTTTCTATAATGTATACTCATTCTTGCCTACCCCTTGCTAGCCCGCAAGCAAACAGATTTTTGTTGCATGCTGCTATTATATTAATTAATTACAGGTATTGACTTAATTTTTAATAAGTAATTGAGTGAAATTGATTACAAGTTGTCAGAATCGATTATTGAGATCATACATAATTAATGATACATTATATTGTTTTTGCAAACTTTTATACAATATTTTTCAGACCGAAGGACAATAATGTCTTTAGTAATCACTAAAAAGCGAAAAAGAGTCTATATAAAGAGTCTATATAAGCGTTTTTTGTTGCGATTCTATGTCTAAATTCTCTTAAACAGAATAATTGATAACTTGTACTAAAAAATGATAATTTGTAAAAATGAAAGGTTTTTTATATAAAATACATCTACTCTATGAAAACTTATGTATTAAGACTTAAGATTGGGCGATCGGGCTAGCGCTCAGTGGTGAGACGCTCGCTCTCGGCTAAATTTAGGCGCTCAGCGTTCGCGCACACCACAGAGCGCCTTCCGCTCGAGCGTTTGCCATCACTGGCTGTAATAGTTTGCACTCTTATTAAGAGTGAGAATACAATCAATCAATATATATGAATAATAGATTAAACTAAAAATATGTTGTCGTATATTCTATGTGACTCTGTGTCACTTATTGTTTACCATTAAAGAGTACTCTTTTGGTTAATTATTTGTGTATAGAACTCGATTCAATGTTCTAATGGCCTAATGGTCTACCAGTTTGTTAGTTCTTGTAAAGTATCTGTATTATATAGGAATACGTATACGTATTATATAGCAATGCATTTATCTATTATACAAACAATACTTCTTCTGATAGTCTTATTGAAGTCAAATGAATTGCTTTCGTGGCAACAGTCAGTGTCATTGCCATTTAAATCAGTTGAATTCGATGCAAATATGCATAATTGGCTGTCAATTAATGGTAAGACTCATATCAAACCAATTATAGGAATTGAAAATTAAAAAATTATTCGCAAAAGATTGTTCGTCACCATTGGGTATGATTGACGGCAGAATATACGACTGGCAATTGAGTGCTTCTTCTAATTATCAAAAAGATCCTAATTGTGATGTTCGATACGCTAGAGTTCACTCACGGCCAGGACATGGCTGGTGTCCAGACACTAATAAAAGCGGACAATATCTACAAATTGATTTAGGCTTTGAAACTGCCATTAATGGTATGATAACTCAGGGACGCGCAGATGGCAAGTCATGGATAAAGAGCTATCACTTATTATTCAGTAACGATGCCATTGATTGGGTTTATCATAATTCACAAGAAATATTTGCAGCAAATAAGGACTCGCATTCACTTCAATACGTTATATTTTCTCAATTAGTGGTGACTCGTTTTGTTCGTATTGAAGTAATTTCGTGGCACAACTATCCGGCGCTTCGCGTTGAATTACTTGGTTGTCGAAAATGTCATCAAATAATAAGTTATCCGCCGCGAAGTGTTAACATAGCGTCGAGTTCTCGCTATTGGCCCCGAGACGGTTCCTGTTCTCCAGAGGACGCCTACATTGATGGATCAGTTGGCTGGTGTGCCAAATGGAATAATCAGCACCAATGGATCACTGTTGATGTGGGACCTCCTGCTAAGATTGTTGGCATCATTACTAGAGGAAGTGGTGTCCCATATAGAAGGCATTGGGTCTCTTCATATTCAATCTCTTACTCTAACGATTCTCTTCGATGGACTTTTTATAAAGTGGACCAAAACATTACACAAATCAAAGTATTCGACGCAAATATGGATAAAGACACTCGAAGATGGCATTATTTCAATAGACCTTTTATCGCTCGCTTTATTCGCTTCAATCCAATCACTTGGAAAACTAGGATTTCTATGCGAATCGGTGTTATCGGATGTCTCTCTTCTGGTTTTTGTCCAAATGGTTTCTTTAGAATAAACAACAATAGCGAATGCGGTAACAGTTCATAGATTTAACAATTAGTTTAATATTTGAAATTGAAATTAGAGTTTAAAAGTATATCATACAATTGATACAATGCATACAATGTTACAGTGTATATAATACATATATGTATAAAACAGTTAATACACAAATAATATTGTGATGTAAAATAAGTTAAATTAAGTTATTTATGACAATTTAGTGCCAAACTTGTCTTATCGCCGAAATACATGGATCAATGATAAGCGCCATTCATGGTCTCATTGGGAGTTCGGTCATTCAAATTATGCGGTTGATGGCGATGGTGGTGGTGGCGGCTCTGGAGCTGACAGCAAATCAGTGCAGAAGTGTGCTCTTCTCGATAATTATTTTGTTGAGACCCCCATATGGATGGTTGACTTGAGTGAAACTTACATAATTCATGGGGTTATTATAGTTTCATGGCCCCATCACTATAAACAAAACCACATCGAAAAGCTTACAATTGCTTTTGATAGCAATGCTAAATCAGTATCCAATGCTAATGAGACCTTTTCGAGAACGCTTAATATTTGTGGTCACATAACTAGTG
This sequence comes from Nanhermannia nana, assembly GCA_033996565.1. NCBI lineage: Eukaryota > Metazoa > Arthropoda > Arachnida > Sarcoptiformes > Nanhermanniidae > Nanhermannia > Nanhermannia nana. The sequence goes on from JAUJYT010000437.1 coordinate 11,967, forward strand.
AACAATTAAAGACAACATCTCGAATACATATATCATGTGAATCTCATGCCATAGGCAGATACGTCTATATTATTGCATTTGGTGGTGACAAACATTCAAGATTATTGTTCAGTGCAATCCTTTGCGAAGTTTATGTTTACTGAGAATTGAGTTGTAAGCAGAACATAGATTCATAGATTTGTTAATGTATTCGTCAGAATCATTTGATTTATTTGATTTAATGGTTATGCATTACACTCAGCTCACACTATGTTCCATAACACTATTGCATGTTCCATAACATACATCATATCCCGACAATATATAAATAGTAGATTATTAAAAAGGATGTTTAGACTTCCGCTTAAACACTCACAACTTATTCTATAATATTATATGAAAAATCAATTCAAATCAATTTTTATGCAAATAATTACATTACAATTAGTGGTTAATTAACAAACTAAAGAAGACTATAAAGACAAAGTTTAGCCCAAGTGATGATGAATAAAAGCTATTTCAATGAAATATTTGTGGAACTATTTGTGATTTTTGGTTTGTATAAAATATTAGCAATCAGTTTGATTTTCATAACAAATCACTTATTTAGAAGATCTCTTACTTAATGTATTATTTCTTTAAACAGTAGTGATTGTGATTAAAGTTAAAAGTGATCAGTCAGAGCATTATTCACCATTTAGTTCAAAACAATCATTGATTACTGCCTGCAATGGTAACTAATAAACTTTTTACCTTTAAAACCATTAAAACCATTAAAGCTAATAAACTTAAATAGTATATAACATTTGTTATTATAATAATGAATAATAGGAGCCATTAATAATCCGGATTCAATCAAATTATTGCGCAGCGGTTACATACAAGTGAAACTCAAACTGAGAGATTACTGCTTCAACGGGGACCAAAAGTTTTATTTGATTGCTGCTAAAGATCACATCTCTGAAGATACAATTAAACAAGAAATTGTTGATTATATTAGTAGATCTTCGCAGTTATCTACTGATGACTTATATGTCAGATTAATTAATACAACTTTAAGACCAGAAAATGAGTTCATTTTGATTGACATTGAAAATGAATTGAATAGAAATTATAGATATAAATTTGGAATTGCATCAATAATCGGAGATTCAACCAATACTTTAGAGCTATTTATGAATAAAGTTTTATTCGCGGGTAAGATATAAGACTTCTAAATATTTAAATTAAAGTTTTTATCGTATTTTATAATATCTATAGTGGTCGATAACACTAAGCCTTCAAGCCTTGAGGTGGTTCTAATAATTGTATTGGCAATACTTCTAGTGATAACTTTTATACTCCTGGGTGTTTTACTTTACATGTATTTCAAATTTAACTTTCTTTCATTTATCGTTAACTTTCAATTGTTTGGTTTCATTTAACAGCAATTATGCCGGCGATAATCGATGGCAAAATTTGTTCATCTTTTGGAGTAAAAGTGAACGAAGGTCTCTTATAGGTAGAGATAACCGCAACGGTAATTCATTTTTGAATCATTAATAATTTATATTTGACTTGCGAGACATTGAAGATACTGCTTAATAATGTTTTACTAACTTATAAAATATATTAATTTATAAAAACTCAATTTTCAGACTATTGTTAAATGAAAATTGAATCTAAACTTAATATATTGATACTAAATATGATACCCAGAGCTACAGAAGAGTCGTAAGAAAACATATTTTCAAAGGACTCTATAAATACTGTGCTAAAAGCGAATATACTGTACAGTACAGCCCAAACTTGTCTGGCAATCACTTTGGTTGAGAAAACTTTGAGGATCACTAGGCTTTTTGAACCACATTTATTGAAACTACCGATTTGCGCAAACGACTGATTGATCGAATAAAACTTATTCAATCAATAAATTACTTTAAAAATTTTTAAAGTAATTAAAATTGATTTTTAAATCATTTAATACCCTTAAGTCTCAAGATATAAATTTATGATATTTTTAGATAATCTTAATGTCTAATACAAAATCATAAGATGATGTTTTTCTCAAATTAGGGGCAATGCTTAAGAATATCTATTGAAAAAATATATATTTTTTAAATTAAGAAATTTTAGTGAATTTTATTAAAATTAAAGAAAACACATATTGATTATAATAGGCTATCCATAAGTGAACCAATTCTCATATGATTTAATTGTTTTAGCGAATAAACTTGTAGAACAACACAGTAAAAGCTGGATTTGATAACTTTGGTTCGAACACATGAATAGATTATCTAAAATATAACTTATATTTGTTTTTTCGCAATATGCAAAAAAGCACTACTAATAATAGTTACAAAGTTTACTTAAAAGATTTGTAATTATATAACATGGATAGTGTTATATGGATAGTGAATTCTTCATGTTTTCTTCATAATTATGTGTACCTTCGAACACAATAATAATGAAATTTGTTTAACAACTCTGACATTGAAAGAAACTATAATAATAGCGTTAACGCTGACATTATTATTAAGTTTGCAATTGTATAGTAAAATGTTAGGTATGCCGTCAAATCAAATCAGACTTAAAAAAACAAGAAAAATAAAAAAGTTAGTGTCGGCGATAATTTGACGTGGAACCAAAATCTTATTTTAAAGCTTTATTTGAAGGGCTAATAAATAATAATAAATTCTAAATAAATAATTAAATAGGTTTTGACCAATCATATCGGTGTTCAACTTTATCGATTGGATCCTTTCACGAGGGAAACTTTGAAGTAAAATCACATCCAATCAATTTATCAGAATTAAGTGATACGATTCCAGTGCTCATAGAAAATGGTACGCTTAAGCAAGAGTTCGCCACTGTTTTTCGTGGGCAACTCATGAGATGGGATTATGGAAAACAAGTTCAACATAAATGCAAGAACAGATACGGAAATTTATTGCCATACGACCACTCCAGAGTAATTCTTGATATAATAAATAACGACAACAATACTGACTATATAAATGCCAATTATATCGATGGATACAAGTGTAGCAATCGCTATATCGCAACACAAGGACCACTTCCAGACACAATTAACGATATGTGGAGAATGATATGGCAATTAAACTGTCATCAAATAGTGATGCTTACAAGTCTTGATGAAGGAGGAAAGGCATGAATTCTAGAATTGGCAATATTCAACAATATTCAACAATATTCAACAACAATAAAAAAGTAGTTTTAATCAAATTTTGAATTCATTTAATTTCAGAACAAATGCGATAAATATTGGTCAGAACAAAAGCAAACCTATGGCGATATCAATGTCTCATTAAACAAAACAGAAATATTTGCTGATTATATAATAAGAACATTTTTAGCTGAAAAGGTGACTCACTTTTCTTAAAGTTGATCCATATCTGGTCCATATAAGAGTGCATAAAAATTAAGTCAAATTTTATTACATAAGACCAACCAATTCTTTGAGTTAATATTTGAAGTTTAATTTACTTTAATCTATTTTAACTCATATATAGAGTTTAAATATGTCTAATTAAATACTAAATAAGGTATGGCTCATGTTTAGACACTGCTTGTAAGGCTTTAGTTGGGCTCGGGCTTGGTCTCAAACTTATGAATATATTACATACAGTAAATAGTGAATAGCTTTATGGGCTCACCAATGAGCAGTATGTGCGACCCAATTAGGCAAAAAGCATTGAACCAAAAATCTATTTAATAGATGAGTTACAAATATAAAACAATTTACTTCAATTCCAATTTAGTCAAAAGTATATAAAGTTATTTTTACAGCGAAATAAAAAATAAAATCTTAACAAAACAAACAATTAAAGTAATGTGAAACCGCTGGTTAAAAAACTGCAGATTTTGACATATTATGTCAAATTTGGGCAAATTGTAGACACAATTCTATTCGTTCAGATTATTATTAATTTGTTGAATAAAAAATAAATATATAAACACTTGATTCCAATTGAAAACAATATTTGTCGGTATGAACTCAGGATAATTTAGAAATTTAAGTCTTAAATTTTTGGTTAAGTAGTGTCTGCTATTTCTCACCGTCAAGTCTTATGTTTAGGCGACAACTGCTTCCCCGTCGAACTGTGACCTAAACTTACAATAATGTATTTTATCATTAAATTTATTGCGAACTCAATTAAAATAGAATTTAAAATATAGAATAAATATTTATTAACTTCGCTTTTACTGAGACGACAAAAGTTATTGACAAAAACCAGAAAAGTTATTCACTAAATAGGAAATAACCTTATTATTGATTGAGCTGATAATTTATTGTAATAGAGATCTATAATGATTGAGATTTATTTAGTTATCTTTTTAATGAAAAATAATATATAGGATGGTATAGAACGAGAACTGGTTCAGTACCATTTCATATCATGGCCCGATCATACAGTTCCTATGTATGCCTGTTCACTACTGACATTTATTGGAAGAATCAGGTCTTCGATACATTATTTGCCAACACAGCCTATTGTCGTGCATTGTTCAGCAGGCGTTGGGCGTACGGGCACTTTCATATTACTGGATGCTATGCTCGAAATGGCTAAACATGAGAAGCAAATTGATGTTTTAGGACATCTTTGCGTAATAAGACAACAAAGAATTAATTTAGTTGAAAAGTTGGGACAATATGTATTTGTACACCAGGCTCTGTTAGAGGCACTATCACATGAGCCCACTAGTATTGATTGCAAAGATTTCCATAATTATTACAGCAAAATGAGTGTTTCTGATAAGACTAACAAATTAACGCCTTTGTCAACTCAATTCCAAGTTTGTCTAATAACCATATTATTTATAACCATATTATTTATTATGATTGAAAACTAATTCAAATTATTTAATCGCAATTAGATATTAAACAAATTATCGCCACAAGTAATGAATAGCGAACTTTGTCAGAGTGCGAGAGCGCACTCCAATCTAAATCGCAATCAAGACATAATACCACGTAATTATTAGCTTTAGATATTTAACTAATCATTAATTAATTAGTTAACAATTAATATAATGCTATATTGTTTACAAACATTTATAATGATAGCGGATTACGCGAGAGTTATACTGCCAGGAAATGAAGATTATATCAATGCCGTATACGTTAACGTAAGTTTTATAAAAGCTCTAAATTAGTTTTAAATTGAATCTGCAAATTGACAACTTTTTACTTAAGACAAATCTTGAGTTAACTTCAATTTCGTTGTTTTAAGTTCCGATTGGAGACCATTTGAGTACTTTTGTCCTGCTTTTCAATAATATAAATTGTTTCATCTGCCAAATGATTAATACATATTTGTCATACACATTAATACATGTTCGGTTGCCAGATATTGATGGACCTGTCCCTGGACACCAATAGTGTTGGGCTCAATTTATAGTATTTGATACAATTTTACATTTAAAATAAATGAACCTTGTCTTCGTCTTCGTCTTCGTCTTCTCCTTATTTGCCTCTTTTATTCAAAAATTGGGTCTGGAGGGGAAGTTAAAACTTGGACAATCAGACCAAAGCTGGACGTCTGGCAACCGAACTGATACCTATTTTTAATTCTATACATTACCATACAGTGCAAGTATTACACATGTACTTAATCCTCAAAATAACCTAAATAACCTAAATAACCTAAATAACCTAAATAACCTAAATAACCTAATAAACTTAACAAATAGTACTGTATTTACCTTTTATTTATATAATACTGTTCATTACAGTTCATTACAGTTCATTACACTAATTGAGAGCTCGTATAAGAGGAATAATAAGAGAACAATGAGTTGCATATAATAATGATTGCATTTATTAATTAAAATTATTTAATCATAATTAAAAGGGTTATAAACGTCGTGATGCGTATGTTGTGACTCAGGTTCCATTGGAGTGCAGTCGGTCTCACTTCTGGCAAATGATAACATCGACTTCAACAAAAACTATTGTTCTTCTAAATGATATGAAGAAAGACGATATTGTACGCGTAGTATTAGTTCACAGTATTAGTTCATAGTATTAGTTCATAATCAATTGCCTTTCATTTCATTATAATATTAGTTCAAATACAGTATAAAATTAGTTATTAATATTATTATTATTATTATTGAATACCATAATAGTATTGGCCAACAATAGTGAATAAACAATTAGATTATTCGGACAACAAACTAACCATTCGGCTCATCAGTGAAGAACACGAGAACAGTATTACAATTCGTACCTTTCATTTGCAACATAACGATACCATTGTAAAGCAGTTCCACCTGAAAGGGTGGGCACCACTTGTTGATAAGCCATCATCAGCACAGATATTAATCGATTTGATGGAGAAGATGGAGCAGTGGAACTTGCAGTCAAACGCCAATAGCATTGTAGTGCAATGTTTGTGAGTTATTATAATAGCAATTAAATAGTTATATAGTTTAACAATTGATTAACACTAATAATTGTGACAGCGATGGCAATCACGAAAGTGGAATATTTTGCGCAACAGCTTTCATCTGTGATCGTATAAAAGAGGAACAACAGGTCGATGTATTTCTAGCCGTACAAACAGTTCGCACTAATAGACCCCAATTCATCACTGATCTGGTAATTAATAATTGATTAAAATAGTCAAATAGTCTCACATTTTAATAAATGTTTATTATAATTAGGATGAGTACAAGTTTTTGCATCAAATAGCCATTTGTTATCTGCAACACTTTGACCTTTACGCCAATTTTAAGTGATTCAAGTGATTCGTTGGATATATTGTACTATTATATCATATAATATCATATAATATCATATATGGCACCAATTTACTAAATCCATATATTAAAGTTATAATATCTTTTCCAATAAATGAATTGCCAGTCATTTGAAACAGTCATTTGAAACAGTCATTTGAAACAATTAGTTAATAAAAACAAACATAAGTTATTGTTGGTCTGCTTGTAATCACAATCAATCATTACTAATAATATGATAAGAGCTTCGAATGGGTTTTGTTTAATATTTATTATGTATAGTATTTATAAAGTTATTGATTCATAACTTAAAATACTATTAATATATAATTGAATAATCCTTAATATGATTAATATGATTAATGTGATTAATACGTAATTAATATTATTATTACAAATAAAGAACAGTTGAATTCAATTTATATTAAAATTGTTGTCTAAACTTCATTATTGATTATTAATTAAAAGAGCCATTGAGTCACTCGTCGTAATTGAATTATTATATTATAACTTATTATTATTAATAATAAGAAATAATATTAAGAAT
>JAUJYT010000438.1:0-19236 GCA_033996565.1 Nanhermannia nana
ACCACTCGGGGTATATGTTAATGATCGTCTCCAATAAGTCCTGATCAAGTTGTATATCCCAGTATTGATTCTCACCTATCATTTCAGGTAAATATAATACGTTACCAATTATGCTATTAAACCCTCAAATCGATCAAACTTTTGGTCAATCTTTCAATTCAATCAACTTTTTTGATAGCTTTCAAATTACTACAGTTTATGAGCAAATATTTTATTATATGTCTTAAACAATAGTTAAAAAGAGATAAAGAAATCAGAAAAGTTTTATTGAAATTAGATTATTGGTCACACATTAGATCAAAATTAATGTCTTTTGATATTAAATGTTTATTATATGTGACTTAATTTAATTTTTAAACAATAATATAATACCTCTCCTTTTGAGTGAAATAATAAAAAAAATTTAAATGTCTAATATTTTATGAAATCCGAGTCTAGACAACTGCACAAATTTTTAAAACCGGTTGTATAACTCTTGTATAACTCTTGTATTTGTTTTTATTCAATACTTGACAAAAAAATATCATAAAGTAAATCCAAAGTGAATCCAAAGTGAATCCAATTTTAATTTAAATATAAAGCTGTGATTTTATTTTTATTTCAATAATAAAATAGATAAATGAATAAATTTTCCACATTTTAATGTATAAGTATTCTAATAAAGTGCTCATAAAAAATGCTAATTTTTAAATAAACTTATCTAAAAATAAATATAAAATAAATCTCTTTATGCCAAATAAATATATCATTTCTCTGTCGCGACATTTGATTCGACTCACACTCTGTATGGATTCAAATTTTACGACTCCATCAGAATCCAGAAGACATCAAAACAGAGACTCAAACAGATTAACAGAAAAGATATCTTTGAATAACTCATTCTTAAGGACAAGACTCAGATGTTTCGCTTCTTTAAATTTTGTGTATAAAAAGATAAGAAAATAATTGTGAAATATAATTAAAAAACAAAATTAGCCAAAAATGTGATTTAATTGTGAAACAAATGAGTCAACTTTGAACTTTAGATGTTTTTAATGGTTATGTTTATCAAACCGATCGCCCACTTCTGGCCTATTTTTAGATAAATAACTCAATATAATAATAACAATACTATTTGTTTCATAATTAACAGGAATAAAAATAATTTTCTATTCCTGTATGAAGTAATTTTAAATTAGACGACTGTTAGATCTGTTAAATTTGTCAAATCTCAAGCCCATGTAGATTAGGCTCAAAAGAGTTAAAAAATGTTTGGTTTCAATTAGTACAAAATTTTTTTTATTCCTGAAATACTTGACATTTAGAAACGAAACTCTTAATAATAGGCTAAAAGTAAGCGAAGCAAAAAACAGACTCATTCTAGAAGAAGACGACAATAAATTATAGCACTTTCTCGGAATATATAATTTAAGAAATACTTCAAATGTTTCACTGAATGATTGGCTTCACTTATTGAGAAAAGCAATCAAATTTAGACCTAATATTTGATTAATAAAGCTTTTGTTTACTGATTCTTAACAATTTTGAAATTGTAGCACAAAATATATTTGAATAATATATGTGAAAAGGAATTTGTCTTATTTTTTGACTATTACAGCAAAAAATACCAATAATTCTTTTAAACATATACTAATAATCTATTTAACCCTAACTTCGATTTAATGCCAAGAATTACAGAATATATATTCAAAATGCAGACGAAAGTTAACTTGTTTTCTATTAAAGAATTGTCAACCATTTCAAGGGCAGCCAATTCTTTACACCAAGTCTGCTCTAAAGAATAATTTCTCATCTCTGATAAACAATTAAAAAAATAAAGTTAAGAAATAGGGTGATTTTATTATAGCTGAAACCCACTCAATAACTAATTTTCCGCAAAAACTAAAAAACGGAATTTTTGAGGTTTGCTATAATTACAACGTTTCCAAAATTATTTTTAAGTTATGATGTGTTTTAAGTTTAATCTGCTTTCGATATTTATGGGACGCATTGCAGACCAGATAAAAAATTTAATGTTTATATAACAATGATTTGTGTAACTCTTCAATAGAAGATCGAATGTATACTTAACTTAGTTTTTAACATAAATACTTTGACGAAAACAAATGTTATAATTAATTCGTTTAAAAATAAGTGAATCATTTAAATAGGAATGTGTTGTGCATTGCTTTTCAACAAACAATCAGAGAAGTAGAAAATGGAAGCACAAAGTTTGCCAAAATAAAAAGCGAACCACTGGCAGACTCCCAACTGTCAAAGCTATCTGTGTAGCGCAGAAATAGGGCTACATTTTAAAGTACTGTAGAACTAAACACACTGTAAAAAATTATAACTTTTAATGATTGTGAGTTTAGCTATTTTTTTAAGTATATTTCGATATTTTTGCTGAATCGTAAGGAATTCACATAAACGGAAAGAGCAAAAAACTTTTCAAGGATGACAATGGGCTCTAATTATATTCATTAAATAGCTTTGACTCAAATCAAAATCAATCAATAGCTCTGATAATAAAATTGAACTGAAATAAAATACCGAAAAATTGAATATTGAAATCAAACGAATAATAAAAGCAGTAGAAGTCAGATAAAAAAGAGAAATAAAATTACATAAAATGGGAAAAAGAAATGAATTGAAACTAAAAAAGAATGCGTACCTGTTTGGCAATGCGTACAGCAATTGTTATCAGTTTCTTGATTGCAATTAGAACCTGAACAGTCTAACATGGCTGTAGAGGTGACCAAATGAGGAACACCACAATCACCACAATACTAGTGATACCACAATCACAGCAGTCGCTGATTCTCTTACACAGTGCACTACTCATCAAAATTTTGATAATGATTCTCAACAAATGCTGAAATACTATTATTAATTGTAAAGCTTTCTAATAACTAAACTTATAATACTGTAAAATGAATAATATTTGAAAAGTGACCACAACCTAACCCATGAATGAAAGAGTTGGTTCTGAGAGGTGGTCACAGGCCGGCAGTCTTGAGAGAAATCAGAAAAGTGTTTCTCTAAGCAAAGAGTGCACTAAAGGCCGGCCAACATTTGCAGATAAAATGATGTATACATGGCTTCAAAGGCAAGCTAAGGCTGATTTCCCTCATTTGAGTTGTGCACATACACACACATACACGAACTTAATTCTTAAAATAGAAACATCAGTATTACTTCTTCCTCAGCATCGCTATCATTATCTATAACTAAGAGCACTGTAGAAAAGCAAATAACAGGATAACTGTAGCCTCGACTCAGCTAACATTAAACCGGAGCAGTGAAACAGTGCAACTGCAACAGGAGGCTATAGAGCACATCCCTTGTAAATTACTAGTACTTCAATAATCCTATCCCAGAATGAACCAAACACTTCATAATATCCTCAAAACACAACTCTAATGATAAATTTATTCAATGTTAGTGTTGATAAAAACTGCCAAAATTTAACCGATTTTTATCTTTTTTATAGCATTTCTTACAAACAAATTACTTTAGTTTTATTAATACATTAAATTATGTTTTATGTAAACATGTCGTCATTGTTAAAGAAAGCAAATAAAGAATTGTATTAATCCTTATTTAATCTTAAAAAAGAAATTAAGTAGAGCTTAAACTTACAACTATTTTATATATTTTAAGAAAGTATACAAATATCTAACTTTTCAAGTGAATCACTAAATAGATATTACTTTTGCCGGAAGAATTAAATTCGGACAAAAATTCATCATTCAATCAATGATTTATATGTATTTATTTATGATAAATGAAAACTTCAGTTTATTTGTGTTAAAAAATTTGTTTTTTCGAAGCCTAATGAAAATATCTAACATTTCTTCTTTAATAATCAATGCCTTTGGTAACTGTCTCTTTTCTCATGGGTAAAGAGTATATTAAGCCCATAAAATCAAATTTAAATTTATTTCAATGTTTACTTAGTTTTTACGTGTTTTACGAGTTAGAATAGAGATCAAGACTATAAAACAATAGGGTTTGAAAGAGTTTTTAGAGTGAATCGAGTAAATGAATTTATATTTGCGAATTAAAAGCTTATTATAATAAGAAATTAAAAATTGATTTAAAATATCAAAACGATTAACAAAGAGCTATCATTGAGAGCGTGACCTCATTTACTAAATTTGTTATTCTTTCCCAATATCTACAGAAACTTATAAGTAGCTCATAAACATGTTGCATAACTAAGAGAGGAATATTCGTCCAAATATTTGAGCGAATAATCAAATTTTGCAAAATAAGCACTGGATTTAAGAAAAAAATTGCGAAAAAATAGAATGTTTTACAGCCCTCTCATTAAATCGTTCACTTCCTGATTTACAGCTATGTTTTCAAAAACTCAAAGGAAACCATCAAGTTTCAGTGATTTATAATTTAAATAAGTCTCTCATGGCTTCTGTTTTAAAGATTATATTTTTAAAATCAAAATAAATAGAAATCCAAACTTTATAGGAGTTATGCTTTTTAGATATCAATACAAAACTATTTAATATTACAATTAAGAGAGCAAATGAATCAATTGTTTACACAATAACTTTCGATTAGATTCATAAAAGACTATAAACAGATATAATACATATATATATATATAGAATACATATATAGAATATATTAATTGTAGTTCAAGAAAACTAAAGTTTAAACTGATATAAATCAGCGAATCTGAATCTTTAAAATAATTCAATATTTGAAGAGAAGGAACTGTTTGCTTGTAATCCTCTTCAAGCCATTGGACCGAAAATAAAAGTAAGAAAAAAACGACTTAACCCACTATTACTTACAGAAGATAAGGTTTATTATTATTAGAAATGCAAGGATGGGATGATATTTAAAAAAAGATTTGTACGAATTCATAGCTCTTATATCTTATAGCGTATAATGAAAAACAAGAGTCATTCGTAATTTAACTAAAATTAACCAATATTTTAGTTTTAATTTATTTAATGTCTTATAAATCATTTCGCAGAAGCTTTTTATTGAAAAATTACAAAATCAAACAGTGATTGTGCTTTAGATGACAGCAATAATATAATATACAGTAATTATAGAATACAGCGCTTATATACCGGTAATAATAATTCAAAATAAGGCTTTGATATGTAGAACAAATTTGAAGTTTGAAAATGAAGCAAAAATTGTAAATTTGCAAACGTATTATCAAAACAAAAATTGAAAAACAAAAATTGAAAACAGAACTAAAGTGTTTCTAAAACAATGATGGATAGAGTGATAAAATGAAGTAATACTTAAGTAATGTAGGTTTCAATTTGATAGTTATATTCAAATAATGAGATGATTGATATTATGATTACTGTAATTTAGATATAAATTACTCTTTACTGATATAATATTATTATTTTCTGAAGCTTAAGGTCATCTAAAAATCTACAAAAGTTTCCATAAATTAATAAATATTATTTAAATCTTGTTTTCAATGCCATCAACGAAATAAGAATCTCAGTGTTATTGCATTCACGTCTAAGTTGAGCTGTCCTTCGATTGCTTAACACATTAGCTCTAAAAACAATCGAAACTCAGTGTAATTTAATTCAAAAACACTGAATATCTATGAGTCTCGAGTATTGAAATAACGAAATGATATTTAAAAAGATTAAATAATGATAAGTTCAAAGATATAAATAGATTTGAAATATAATTCGACTCTCATTAATACAAAGTACTCCTAATTTAAAATAGGAGTTTGTCGTGATTTATAATTATTATTTCGGCTTAAGATTTATGACTTCTAATGACTTTGAAGAAAGAGAAAAAGATTAGTCTGTGTTTACTTCTCTTTTAGTTTTATATTTTCTTTTAATTTGCTTTTGCTCTCACTTTATATGTTTTCTTTTTCTTCATTTTTGAATTAAAACGTTTTTATTTTTCAAAATTGGGTTTCGGTTTCCAAAGCGAAGCCAACAAAACAAAAAGTTTAGAAAACTTTTGAGCCTAAAAAGTGATGACTTGCAAGACATATACAGTACTGTACATATACAGTACTATTCACACTATTGACCGAATAATAACCAAAACTCATTTGAAAGGCAATAAATAACTGAACCCAATCACGCCTTTATGTTAAGACATTTAGATTTGTTTGAATTCTTGCAAAACATATATGAAATTATGGCTAATCTCAAGTAATTTAAATAAACTATTTATTTAATTTATCATTTTCTTAATAATAACTGTAAACTAATCCAATTCGCTGAAAAACGACGACAGCTGTCATTCAATGAACATAGAGATAGAGATAAGGCATTAATGTCAGGGAAATATCAAATTATATATTTGTCATATGAAGAAACAATATTATGAGTTATGTTTACTAAAGGGAAAGCTTATAAAAATTTCAAATTATTGATTAATATTCGAAACGTATTCTTAAATACATTAATGGAAATGCAAGGCTTTCCATACAATTTAAATAAATAACACATTTTTCAATGTTTAATCGGGAGCTTAGGCTTTTTTAATCAAATTGTAATATCAAATGACAGAAATCCAATTGAATTTATTCTCAAAATATACTCTATATTTATGTACTAATACTGTACTAATACTGTACTAATAATTCAAAGTCAATTGTCATCAAAGTTTTCACTTATTCTCGATTATGTCTGAGTCTGTCTTATACGTAATCTCACAGACAAATACTTGAGCAAAAAATGAGCCAAAAATCGGGTTTAAAAAAAATTCAAAAAATGAAAGCACAATATTAATTGTGAAAACATTATTCTCAAGGATTGTCGAATCATTATTCAATTGGATTCAAAAATTGAACGCTAACTTATTTTAAAATTTTATTTTTAAAAACTCCTTTAACTCTACAAACGTGTTGTAATAGAGGTTTCAAATGTTCAATAGTTTTGATTTACTGATAGAAAATATGTTTAAAATCCATTGTCTATGCTTTTCAATTGAAATTTATGAATATATGCAAAGTTGACGTTATTTCGCAGACTTTACTAAAATAAAAGCTTACATAACAATTAAAGTTATGTTGGACTCAATTTCATGCAAGACTAGCACTTAATTAACTGTTGGCTCACATATAGCACAACCGCAAGAATAGTCGGTTTATTTCTGTCAATAAAAATATTCCGTTTTTGCTAATTTTTGAGGCATTTTTATAAATTAAATAAATTCACAGAAATATTTTCAAACATGAAATCTATTAACATATAATTACAACTATTAAGCTATCACTCAAAGCACTAAATATTAACTCGAATTAAATTTTTACATTTGATGACAATCTGAGTGTAACAGCAAAGACAAAAATTCACAGATTTGGCTCAATTATGAAAATTACATTAATTTAAGGACAGTTTGAAACTATTGTAAGAATAAACGACTCGAAAGACGCACTTAAAGCCAAGTTTTGAAGTTATGAAATAAGTTTACTCTTTCTTCGGCTCGAGTATTATTGCGATAAAGTTTCAAATGTAAGGCTTGTTTACAATACAGTAAAAAGTCTAAAACAATAAACAAAAAACATTTTATGTTTCCAATGTTAATGAGGTTTAAACCAATTGGTAACTAAAAGTTATAAACTTTTCTTGCATTAGTTCTCAGAGATATTTATTATTTCTTATTTTTATTAATACTGCCTAACAAGTAATGAATTACAAAAAACACAAAAATTATACTAATTTTGGACTCTATTTTTATTTTTCAACTAAACCCTAATTAATCAATAATTCAAAAAATATCTGTCAGTATTCATAGGGTTTATACAAATAGTATTAGAAGTCAAACAAAATAATCAAAAAGTTTAATAACTTTTTGTACGACTTTGTGTAGCATTTTATTGAAGTTTTGATAATTGTTTTCAAATCAATAAAACTTTTCATTTGAATCTTATTTGAATCATAAAATAATTGACATTTAAAATAAGCATAAATTGTATTAATGTATGAATTAATTGACAAAAAACTTACCTTAAAAATAAAAATTAAAAAGTTTTTAATATAGAGTTAATACAGATGTGAGTTATTGTGAGGATTTGTCGATAATTTGACTGATTCTTCACATTATTTAAAATCTTATTAAAACTGAAATAATAAACAAACAAATTATTAATTTTCTAAAATAACAACCGATGAAGAGGTCGTAAAATACGTTTTCTGGAAAACCAAATAACAAACGGATATAAATATAAACAAACGTTTGATTGAATTGAAGGTAAATCAAAGGCTAATATTAGTATTGAATACAAAGAGAGAGTTATTTATCATATTTTGTTTCTTCTTCTCTTTGAAAACAAAGTTTAGGATCGAAGGCGTGGGCAGTCAGTCATTAACTGTATTAACAATAATAATAATATATTAATGAGAGAGTAGTTGTAGTTGTGCTGAAACTTAGTAAAAAAGTAACAGATATTTAATTAAGCGCTTGTTATGGCTATTATTGAATTAGTTTTCAATCAAATCACTTCTAAACTTATTGTTTTTGTCATAACTATCAAAACAAATGAATTGCTATTTGACTTACATTAAAACTTCCATCATTTGAATGGTTGAACACAAACATGAGTTTTATTACATTATTATGAATACAGAGAAACCATTTTATATATCATTTCAAGACTTGTTTATTAATCTTTTCAATGGATTTCAATACAGAACAAACGTTTCATAATATTTAATGTTTTTTGATTCCGTTTTTGACTTATTCTGTGAATCAATGCTTTTATTAAACTTTTAGATAAAAATAGATTTACCGTAAAATCACATTAAATACAAACACCTTTTTATTTAAGTTTGAATTAATTAAAAGTAATACTTTTTATTAAAATGTTTACACCTTTTAGTCTTATTTGTGAGACTATATCAATATTGCATAACATTTTCAAAACCACTGAAATATAGTTGTGTAATACGACGGCTGAGAGGGAATTCACCCCATTGTCGGTGTTTCTCAATTCATGTAAACTTACTATAAGAAGCATTACTTTTACCTAAAGTACAATTATTCAAAAAGTTGTTCAACTCTTCTATTCTTCATAGAAAATAACATAAGAAGTAATACAAATTCAAACCAATTTAATTAAAGTTTAAGAAAATAATTGCTGTAATATTACTGTAAGTTTTGACAGAGTTTGGGTACTTTTCAATGTGTTAGCTGTCATACAATTTCCTGCAATTTCCTGTCATTACCGGTATTTCAGGCAAACATTAGAAAGAAAACACTCAATAACAGGCAGTTTATAACAAATAATTATAATTAAAACAATTTCTATGTTTTCAATTATAAAAACTTACAAATAATTATTTTATTACTAAAAAATCATTGAACAGTAGAGGCATAAGTCAAGCCCGAGGCGAACCTCACATATCAGCTTTTAATACCAGTGCAGTATGAGTTCTGTCTAACAATCAAAACTGCATTTATTGCTCAAGCGATTAAATAAAGATTTAAAAGTATTTTAGAATTAGTGACTATTGAAAAAATGTGTTTAAAAATATAGATAACCCTTAAAACCTATTCAACTGAAGCGACTTCTTAGGGGGTCTTTTTTGAAAAATTAAAAATTTGACATAATTAGCATGAAATTAAGCTTTTATTCATTGGTAAAAAAATCAAGAATTTTTGCTTTTTTAGACATTAATTATTTTGTGATACTTTAATAAAGTACCAAAAGTTACATCAAAACAGTGATATAGAAGTTGAATAACAAAATAGAAAACTTTTCAAATATTTTTAAATAAATGTTTTAATAAAATTGTTTTAGATTTTATGAAACTTCGACCTAACTTTTATGGTAACCAAGAGTTAAGTTGATGTACTCACAAATTGGTAGTTGAGATAAATACCAGTTTGCAGTGATTTAGTCATATTGAGCATAATTTGCTAAAATTGTTCATTTAATATAAAAATCAATCTTTGAGTACCATAAACGTGAGTAATTTAATGAGAAATAGATGTTTGATTGCAAGCATACAATCGAAAAGAGATGTTTGATTGCAAGCATACAATCGAAAAGTTAGTTCTAATTAACAAAAAAAGTTTTAGTCTAAGCAATGATATGAACAAATTCACTGAAAGCAATCAAATTCTTGACTTCACCCTAAAGTTCGAATGTATAGACTCACGCATAGCCATCAGCACCTACTCTACAACTGAATAACTAATAACAGTTACTACTGGTATACTCTAAGCTTATTTATTACTTAACATTACTCTTTGATAATCCATTAAATAGGACTATAATTGACCACAAGAGCTGTCGACTTAAACGTGAGTCTATACGACATATCGACATATAATATAAATATTAATATATTTAAAAAATGTTTACCTGTATTTTGATGTAACAAATATTAGAAAAAGATAAATCAAAAATCACCGGTTTTTGTTTGAACTCTAAATTACTCGTTGTTTTAGTACTTTATAAATAATAGTGTGGATAAAGTAGAGAAGTATCAGATAAGATGCATATTATGAGATCACTAAATATATCATAAATGTACTGTAGATTAAGTGCGAAATTGTGTTCACCGATGTTTATAATAGTTTCCAATGAAAAACATTTCTACAAATAATGTAATAAACATTTGAAAAAATTGCATTTCCTAAAGAACACCCCTTTCAGGGTTTATTTTTTTCTAATGAGCAAAAAATTTAAATAATTAAATGATTGCTAATTATGGCAAACTCTAGAATCTAATCTCATCTTCAAGTTTAAAACATGAGTTTGATTAACAAATAAATTTCAATAATTTTTGTAAAGCTTATAAAATATTGAAGGATTGCGTTTTGAAATATTTTGGAATTATCATCAATTTCTTGGACTATATGAGTACTAATGACTACTTTCGATTAGTTTGAAAAACAATTAATTAATAATTTTCGATTTAAAATACTATAAAATGATTGTATAGATATATAAACTCAATTATTAGTGAATTAGAATTATAGTAATTTACAAATACGTAAATATAGTGATTCCACGATTGAGCACATTTCGCAATTAATTTTATAATAATTTTAGTAAATCCCAAAATATACTCAAATCCTTACTAAACACATATATATATATAATTATATATATAAATATATGTAAATAAGATTTTCTAAAATATTTAAATAGTTTATATTCTATTAAACTTAAACATTATCTCAATTTTTTATCATTAATGCTAATCTTTCTTAGCGGTACATTAGTATTACATAAACTGCTTGAATTGTAAAGATTGTCATCGGAGGAGTTGCTATAAATTGTTTTTCTAACTTCTTCAATAACTCGACACCATTCGGGTGCGTTTCCCAATATATCATCCAAATTATAAATTCTATTCGGCTAAAGATAATCAAACATTTGAGTAAACAATAGATTATTTCAATTAATTATTAATATTAAACATTTTACTGACTGTGTGAACATAAAATTGTCTAAAATTTTTTGCTTCTGCTCTCATATCTTTAGACCATGGAATTTGTCCCTTAAGGACCATATTGGTCGCGTCCACATAGTAAAGGCGCGGACCAGTTGTCAATAAAAACATTCTTCTTCTGGCAAATAAACCCTTTTTTTTGTCGATAAATCCTTGCTTTAAAATAAGATTTTCCTCAACAAACCGATGAAATATATTTTGCTGCCTCTGAGCCCTCAATTTTTCGTTCATTTCTTTTGGGGAAATATCGAGAATTCCTTTATTTGAGTTAATGATAGGCCTATCAAAGTCTTCATGTAGTGCTAATCCCATTAATCTAGTGATCTGTTTCTCTGCTAATCCCGGCTCTAAATTTTCAGGAGTATCGCAATTGTTTCTCAGCTCTTCGTCCGTCGGATCGCCTGAAAGGTAGGGAGAAATAGTGGGCGGCGTCTCGTTAATCAACGACCAATTGTTGTCGAGCGGGGCGAAGAAGGGGTGCTGTTTGATGGATATGTAGCCATCTTTCTGAATGTCATCGTTAGCGCCCAATCGTTTGGAAGGACTGATTTGCAGAACTCTCTCAACTAACCCTTTAGCTGCTGAGTTGAAAACATCCGGAAATTCATAATCCAAGTTAATTATCTTCTGAAATATTAAATACTCGTTTGGGGCTCGAAATGGAGGCAATCCTGCAATCATTTGATAGAGAATACAACCGAAAGCCCATAGATCTGAATTTGTAGTCGCGCTCTTGTTTGTTAACATTTCTGGCGATACGTAATGAGCGGTTCCAACAAATGAGTTCTTCCTTCTCATATGAGTTTCGCTATCATTTGAAGGCTGAACAGCAGTGGAGTTCTTTAATTCCAAATTATCTTCATTTAATAGTAATGCAGAACCAAAATCAGTCACTTGTATATGCATTTTCTCATTCAATAATATATTTTCCGGTTTCAAATCCCTTCAAATAAATAAATAATTGATTTAAAAGACAATAATTAAGATTAATGTCTGACTGTTATGACAACCTGTGAACGATTCCTAATTTGTGCAAATGTTCTAACGCCAGAAGTATTTCTGCCGAATAAAATCGGACACAATTCTCATCAAACGAATCAACTTTATTAATATACGGCAATAATTCGCCATTTTTTGCATAATTCATTACGAAAACTGATTAATGTTTTAATTAAGACATACGAAAGAGAAGAATGGATTAAAGAAATGATAAAATTGCGCAAAAGTGAGTCATACAAAGCCTGTCCTCGTCCTGAAAAGTGCACATAAGCTTAATGAAAAAGGGCGAGGGATTGTCGGTCAGAATCTTCATGATCTGCTTCTCCCTCATAATCGCCAAATGTTTCTTTTCTCGACGGATAAGTCTTTTTTCGCACACTTTGATTGCATATTCGACTCGAGTGTTCACGTCTTTCGCTAAAAACACCTTTATTTCGATTAAACACAAAACACTTTATTAATCACTTAACACAAAAATTTATTTTTACTGTAAACCAATTCAAATATGAGCTAAAAAACAATGACCTTATCCTTGCTTTGAATACATTTACACTCAAATTAAAATACACTATAATTAAGACGAATATTAAGTAAAATAATTAAAAATAATTAAAAATAAGCCAAAAGTAATACAAATACTCACTGTTGAGAACGAACCTTCACCTATAGGTCTGTCAAATATGAAATCATTCGCAGACTTTTTTATTTCTGCCATAATTTAAGTCTCATTTCAGTCTTATTTAAATATGAGTTTTAAATAATTAATTGATTTAAAGTTTAATTTTGAAAACAATTTGATTTAATAATAATTTTGCAAATAATGAAATCATAAAACTGTTGTCTAATTGTTTAACATAAATGACGTCTCTTTTATTTGAGTGCTTTCTCTCTCACAAACACATTATTTTATACACAAATTACGTGACATAAAAGTGTGGGTATGTGTGAGGCGATGAACACAGTTGTCATTAAGCACAATGCTTATGAGGTGAGTTGGGGTCAGATTATGTTCAATAGTTTGAAGTTATGCTTATGTTTGGTATTAAAAACATTAATCAAACCAAATATACACTTAATAGTGACGTTAATTATGGCTTAATTTGAGAAAATTTAAATATATTTTAGACATTTATAGATTATGACAAATATTGAAACTATGCGTAAGAATATTCGTGAATCATATAAGGCATAAGACACCAGACAATAGCCTTAAGATTATTATTAACAGAAATTATAAATTATTTAAATTCTGACTAAATCTTTGAGAGCTCTCTAAACATATTCTCAAACATTTTGAACTAATTATAAACCAAAGCCTTTACTCAGCACTGTCTAGAATTCAATGTCAGTCCGAGTCTTGAACTTCACTCAAAGGTTTATTGAACCACAGCTTTCAGTCAAGTATTAAATGCTTTTTCGATAAAATGTTTATAAAAAGATTATTAGTTTAATAAAATTGATTTTGAGCTAAAGTATGAAAAACAAGTTTATTCCATAGTTTCATAACATATCATAACTTATGAAAGTCTAAAAATTTAAAAAAAGTTATAAAATTACTTTAGGTATAGATAAGTTAGATATAAGTTAGATATGATATTTGATTCTTACACAGAGTATACCTTATGCAGAAATGTTGGATTAGAGCTCGTCAGAGCATAATATGCAGTTATTTTCCAACTCATTATATAATATCGATAAATATTTTGTTCATTTCTTAGTAGTTTTAATATTTAAAGCCGTATCGAACCGATCCTTAATGAACAAAATACTTGAAGCCAGAGCATAAGCCTATGTTTAAAACCATAAGCCTGAGCCTGTAGGCTCGAAAAGGCTCTCGACCCGAGCCTAGAGCCTAGGCTAACCTAGGCTCTGCCTGAGCATATAGCCTATTTTGATTTTTATTTGACCTATGGAATCCTTGTGGCCATAAACCTGCCTCATTTGGTGAACTTAGGATTAAATTTATAAAAAGCTTAATTTCAAACTCATTTCAAGCTGACTGAAACTGACTCAGGATAAGCTTGTTATTCCAAATTTTTATGAGAAAAGTAAATTTGTATTTATAAGTATATTTGTATTTGAAAGTAAATAAACTCATGATTTCATAGCTCAGTGTGAAATTTTGTGAGAATTTTTCATTTTCAACAGCCTGAGTCCAGAGCTTGAGCCTAGAGCCTGAGCCGAAAGGCTAAAGCCTAGAGCCTGAGCCGAAAGGCTAAAGCCTAGAGCCTGAGCCGAAAGGCTAAAGCCTAGAGCCTATGCCTGACGAGCATAGGCTCAAAAATCTCAAAATCTGAGCTGCATGCTCAGAAAGGCTCTCGAGCCGAGCCTAGAGCCCAGACTAGCCTATGTTGATCATTGGGTATAACAAATACTTTATCTAACTCTCTATGTTATCACTTCTCAGTTAACAGATTTTGAATAATTTTTGAATTTCTCAGAGAAATAATATATTAATAAATATAATTTCACAGGAATCACAACAAAATGGTTTATTTATATAACAATAAAATATATTGGAAAACATGAATTTTTAATATATTAAGCTTTAATAATTGTTTAAATTAAATAAAGGATAACAACAAATACATATATTGTATATTCAAAGGTAAACGAGTATTTTCAACATCAAAATCATTTAAATATTCTCAATAAGTTCATGGATTGGTTAACTATTTTTGTACTACCAATAGATATAATAATTGTGTCTCAATTAAAACAATTAAAATTTGTAAATATATTTAATTTAAATTAAGAAAAGAGATAGAAAGCCAATAAGTAATGGAGTAATAGTTGTAAATTAGGAACAGGAAAATCCTAGTTTAGAGAGAGCTATGTTTCTGCGGCGTCTAATAATTTCCCAATAAACTTCATGAAAGCCACTCTTGACGAGACCGCGCTCTATATATCTTAAATAGCAGAAGAGGTCACAGACGGCAATAACTCTATTGCGACCCAATTGTGAAATATTATACCAATTGTCTCCAATTTTCATTCTGTACCTACAAGAACGCGGGGCGTCCAGTAATGCACAGCGCTTTGGGAAT
This sequence comes from Nanhermannia nana, assembly GCA_033996565.1. Taxonomy (NCBI): domain Eukaryota; kingdom Metazoa; phylum Arthropoda; class Arachnida; order Sarcoptiformes; family Nanhermanniidae; genus Nanhermannia; species Nanhermannia nana. The sequence goes on from JAUJYT010000438.1 coordinate 15,461, forward strand.
GAGCTCTTCTCTCCTACGGCTTCAATAATTATTGAATTGTCTTCAATGGCACGCAATACTTTTGAAGTCAAGTCTTTGTCTTTAAAGTTAAAAACCGGATAAATTTCTTCGTCATAAATACGTTTAATAAAGTTACTGTTCATGGCCTCAAAAGTTGGACACTTTTTCCACTCAACAAACTCTTCGTGAAAGATTGGATCCACTTCTCCCACATCTTCTTGGAAGTCATCGTAATGCATATCATTGTTATGAATACCATTTTGTGCGCAAGTATTCAAATGGGGAGGACTGCCCCCCAACTCATAATTACTCGGAGACCTTTTGGCTGTACTGTTGGTATTGGTTCTGTTGAGAAGCGATTTGACACCATTTACACGAATAGAGCTATCAATTTGCGGGTGAAGGTGTGGGTTAGGCTTTGATGGAGTTGAGGTCAAGACTAACATTTTGAGTGCCTGTACTTCTGCTTGCAATACATCTATAGTAATGTTCGCTTCGCGTAATTCTTTTTCAGCCTTAGATCTTAAGACGTTTGCGTCATAAACCATATGATTTGCTTCTTCGAAAAGACTAGCCGTGAGATCTTCTAATTCTGATTCTACTTCTTCTCTAATTCTACTCAGTTTTGCCACTTCTTCGTCACGAAGTTTTAGATCGTTTTGTGCGCGCTTTAGCTCAGAATGCATTTTACAATACGCCTGTTCTTTGACTTCAGTTATCGATAAACTTTTAGATAGTCTTTCACAACATTGGTTCACATCATTTGCTTCCTCTTTAGACTCATTGCTATTATGTTTAGAACTATTTTTTCGTAATTGTAGTCCAGACTCATGTTCTAATTGATCGAATTTTTCGGCCATTCGGGCCTTTGTGGTGGCGACCAGTTCATCGCAATCAGATCTACTCCTGTGCTGTTCTGTCAGATGCCCGTCGGGTACAGACAGAGAACCCTCCAGTGCTTTCATCGCTCCATCGCTTGAACTTCTCGTGTTGGGAGAGTTGGGCTTTCGGGGAGACGTCGAAGCGTCCACTTTAGGACTTTTGTCACTTTTTTGGGCTTTCAGACCATTTATGGGTGAACTTAAAGGCGTCGCTTCGGCTGAAGTGTAAGAAGACGTTGTGGAAGAAGACTTTTCCTCATTTAATGACATCTCTATTGCAATTCAGTCCAGTATTAGTTGAAAATCATTACAAGTTATTGACTTAAACACAAGTCTTTCCTTTTTTGTGCTTTAATTTGACGCAAAACTGAGTTTCACTTTAATTAATACCAAATGAAAGCCAATGGCAGTGAATGGCAGTCAACTTGTGTTCAGTTTATTATATATTAATTGACATCTCGTTTATTAGTATTCATTAATTTACTTTTTCACTAATTAAATGCGTTTTTCGTTATTAATCATTCATTTAATTGAAAACTTTAATTATTATTAAATTATATGTAATTATAATTCGAGTCTTTTATTAATCATTTTCACAACTCTTATGACAAGAATGTTATGAAATATTAAATAAATATTATATGTATTTCAATATTGAGTCAAATATTTATCAATTAAAATAACTGTTTAATTAATTAATTAATTTTAACTTAAAATCTAAATCACTTGTGATATAAAAATATTTAAATAATAGATAAAAAGCATATAAATATCTGATAAATATATTGCACTTTAAAACCGTTTAAAATAAACAAAATTATTATTCACTTAAAGAAAATATTTAACTATAAATTCACTAAAAATTAGTGATAATATAGTTTAAAGTGAAGGGCATTTAAATAGTTATGAATGTATGCTATGCTGTGATGTGATGTCAAACCCTATATTTATATGTCAGTCAATATCGATATACAGTCAACACAAAGCAATTTTATTAAAATTATTTCTTTTTCTATTAATAATATTCCACATAAGCGTTGAAATACGGAAATGTTTACGATTAATAACTTTAATATAATTTAACGTTTTAAGTGATTTCTTATGCAAAACAATTAAATTTTATGTATTATTTATATAACTGAATAGACCTGTAATAACAGTAATTCCTGTTTATGCTGTTTATCACTCAACTAAAGGAATGTTTGATCGCATAGTATCTCAAACCCTGTTTCGAGGTTCACAAGTGATCAGCAAATGCTTGCATTGAATGCGAATCATATGTTTGAGTAAATATGTGATCATTGCGTACGAAATGTTTGATAAGAGCTATTATTGTATACGCCTTCCTATCAGATTATAAGCATTAAGTGGTAAAAAATCGCGCCATTTATTAAATATGTTGTGTTTCAGATTTGAATAAAATTATTAAAAACTATTAAAAGTGATTTTGTGTTTGTATTAAATAATGGAAAGTAAAGAAATTCTCGCATTAATGGCAACAGAAATGGGCGAAAGAGTTGTGAATGAAATGCCTTTAATGGCAATAATGAAAGAAAACGACAAATCAGTTGAAAACACATCAAAACATTCAAAAGAATGCGAACTATATTTGGATTTACTCTCGAATGCGTTTCTTATGTTTGACATAAAAGGAGAGAATATGTCAGACAATTGTCATGCGATCGCTGTTTCGCATAAGTTATTGTCGATAACAGACACCACTCGATTACAAGAACTCAACGATTCGATTGAGAACTCTTTGATTGAACTGAAGACTAATTTGGATTCAATTGAACACAAATATAACGAATCAGTTCACGACATGAAAAGAGAGCAATCATTCGATTCTGTAATTAGTGATAAAATTAAGTTCTATTCCAATAAATTCAAAGAATATTATAATTCTGTCAAATATAAAGAGAACAGTCTCTCAAAAATTGGATTCACTTCTAATTTAAAGGAAGAGTCCATTCAAGAGTTGAGAGAAAGCAATAGACTATTGAGAGAAACTTTGGTTGACATCAATTCACGACTCAATCAATTCAAAGATTTGAATCCAACCAAAAAATCTGTTGAAAACAAAATCAATGAAATGAAACTCGAAATTAATGAATACGAGAATTATTTTAATAAACTCTAAACACATGTTATAATACTTGTAATTCTGTCTCTGACTCAAAGATTAGAAAACGTTATCTTTGAGAATGAGCTCAAGATTTGATTATTTAATTTTTTACAAATAAAATATTATAATCAGTATTATTATTAAAAAAAAGTTCTGTCAGTATATGAGTGTTTTTTTTGCATGAATAACATTGAAATTTTGTTCATAAAAATGTTCAAAAAAGTAAATTGAATTGTAAGAGACAACTGATTATCAGTACATATCATATATTTTTTATACTGTCTTTTCTAAAGTTAAATAAATTTGACTTAAATAACAAGTTCAATAAATAAGTTAAATAAAAAAACATTTATATATTCATTATCTGAAGCCTTATTTATATAGTAAAATAATTTAAATGGATTTCTTTTGCCTGTACATAAAGTTATATAAATAGCTAAGGAAATGCGTATATCTTGCATAATATTTAATGTTATCCATAAGATCAGGTTAGCCTAGGTTCCAGCTGCGGCTCGAGGAGAATTTTGGAGGCTAAGGCTTAGGCTCATGGTTTTGAATTCAGTTTCCGGCTCCTGCTGGTGGGTTTTGAACATAGGCTCTTTAGCCTGAAGAACCGGTAAAGTGCTCGAAAATTGAAATTAATCAGCGAACTACTTGTGACCCTTGTGACATTTCCAGTAACGAGTTTTAAAGGTTCCTAATTTTCAGAAAAATTCTGAAAAATACTTGAAAAATAGAAATAATGATAGAATAGGGCAAATTTTTCTAGT
>JAUJYT010000439.1:0-19177 GCA_033996565.1 Nanhermannia nana
GTAATAGTTAATAAAGAATTTAATGTTTTTGTGATTACATGTGTTTAAAAATAAAATTCCTGTCAATTAATATGCAAAATAATAATTTTTTAGTCTCTTAATTATTAAAATTAATTTTTTTTAAATAACAAACAATATTATTATATATAAGAATAATATATTAATTTCATGAGAATTTTATTTCCATTTGAACTTTATTTTTATAAATATTTGTTTAGAAATAAAATAAATTAGTATTATATCTATTACTTCGATACTATTGATAATTAAGTTTGACTTTAATTAAAAATTATTAGTTTTATAGCATTAGTTAACGTAAGACTAATTAATTAATTTAAATTTCTTAAAACTAAGTATTATTTCTTCTCAAATAGGCATACAATTATTGGCCGACTGGACCACTCATGTGACAGAACTATATTCATGGAAATTAATGCACCCGACAGACCATCACCAGAACAAACAGTGTCCAATGGAGGCTGAAGAGTACGAACGCGCCACTCGTTATAACTATAACGATGAGGAAAAATATGCTTTAATAGAACTGATAGCTATGGTTAAAGGCTTACAAGTTTTGATGAACAGAATGGAAACTGTTTTCACAGACGCTATCAGACGAGCCATTTATGCAGATCTACAAGATTTTGTTCAGATAACACTCAGAGAACCGCTAAGAAAAGCGGTCAAAAACAAAAAAGATGTGGTCAGGACTATGATCTCATCTGTCAGAGACACCTGTGCTGACTATATGAAGGGATTTGAAGACCCGTTAATGAAAGGCATGTTATTCTTTAATTCAATTATTTGTTTGGTTTTAAAAGTGGTGAAAAACTATTTTCTTTATTGATTTTGTTGTTCAGGTGGAAAATCGATGATCTCTTCGGCAGACATAGAAGTGAAAGTCCCCCGAAGAAATGTGGGCCCGTCCACAACACAGCTATATATGGTTAGAACACAATTAGAATCACTCATCAGTGATAAAGCACTTTCTGGGAGACGTACACTTCGTAAAGATATTGACGGACAATACTTATTAGCAATCGATCAGTTCCATAAAAATTCATTTTATTGGAGTTATCTCTTGAATTTTAGTCGTATGTCAATTGTTTTCATTTTTAACATTACTTTTTTTTTAATTATTTTTAATCAATATTTTGTATTAATATTAGAAACACTGCGCGAATGCTGTGATTTATCACAACTCTGGTATCGAGAGTTCTATCTGGAGATGACGATGGGGAAGAGAATTCAGGTTAATGTTTGTTTAAAATAAGCATAAAATGATTGTTATTTTTGTTGAAAAGTTGTTCCATTTATGTTAAATGTCTGTTATATATGAGTTACATATGTGTTGTATTTGTTGATTTCAATTTGATTAATCATTATTATTGTTATTGTAACAAATTTTTATTGATTTGAATTATTTTATTTTGTTTTTCTCTTATTTTGACTTTGATTTATTATAGTGTACTATCAAACACGTTCACACAGACTTATGTAAAGACATAATGTCTTTGGAAAAGAGGACACAGGTTTATATTGATATATAATAAGTTTTAGTTTTACCGGTAGTGTGTAGTGCATGAGTGGATATATTTTATGGAATGCATGCTTTAACAAAACAATTTAAACCAAACTAACAGCTAAATAAATTTTAGATTCAATTATTAACTAATATGTTAATTAATCTCTTAGTTCCCAATCGAGATGTCATTGCCATGGATTCTAACGGATCAGATTCTGAAAACAAAGGACCCCTCAATGATGGAGTGAGTTATGGTTGCATTGAGTTTATCATTAGCTTTAATATTCATTATTAATTGTTTTATAAGATGTGTATTATATCCGCTCGATTTGTACAATGATTCGGCACACTATGCATTGACTAAATTTAAAAAACAGTTTCTTTACGATGAAGTTGAAGCTGAAGTTAACCTCTTTTTTGATCAGTTTGTTTACAAACTATCGGAACAGATATTTGCCTATTATAAGCATTTGGCTGGAAGTATATTATTAGATAAAAGATTTCGTTCAGAAGCTGCCGTTTTAAATATCAAATTCTCGTGGCCTCAGGCGAACAGATACGACACTCTTCTCAAACAACGTCATCTCCAACTACTCGGGCGTACTATTGATTTAAATCGATTAATAGCTCAACGATTGAACGCAAGTATGTTAAAGAGCTTAGAGCTGGCCATCACTCGATTCGAAGGCACAGATTTGACTGGAATTATAGAATTGGAGGCTTTGGTCAATTTGAATAAATTCACTCATAAACTATTGTCCAAATACATAGATCTGGGTATGAATGCAATCCATTCTTATATTGCAAATTCAACTTTTGATTTAATCCATAGTTTAGTTTCATTTTTATTTTATAATAATTTTTATGCATTTAAGATCCATTTGACGCACTTCTACGCGAAGCCAACCATAACGTGTCTGCACCTTATGGTCGGATAACATTACACGTGTTTTGGGAATTAAATTACGATTTTCTTCCAACTTATTGTTTTAATTCCTCGACTCAGCGATTCATTAAAATGCCATCATATGCGCCAAACCTGACCCCACATCTCAATAATCTTCAACGCGAGAAGCAATCCGTTCAGCCGACGTCACAACCGCCTTATTATCTCTACGGAACTAAAGCTTTGAACATCGCTTATATGAACATTTATTCCACTTATAGCGGGTTTGTCGGTGCGCCTCATTTCAGGTCAATGTGTCGTTTGCTTGGATATCAAGGAATTGCTGTTGTTATTGAAGAACTGTTGAAAATAGTGAAAGGCCTACTGCAGGGGACAATTGCGCAATACGTAAAGACATTGATGACAGTTATGCCCAAAGTCTGCAAATTACCGCTTTATGATTACGGGTCTACCGGTGTCCTCGAGTACTATCAGGCACAGCTCAAAGACATTATACAATATCCTGATGTCAAGACTGAGATGTTTCAAAGTTTTCGTGAAATTGGGAATGCATTACTATTTTGTCTACTTATAGAACAAGGATTAGTAAGTTTTGGTTTTCACTGTACTATTGATTCCTTGTTTTGTTATTGTCTTTTAATCGAATTTTTTTAAATGCAATTTAGTCTCAAGAAGAAGTTTGTGACCTATTACAAGCGGCCCCATTCCAGAACATACTTCCCCGCCCTTATTGTAAAGATGGCGAAAAACCTGAGACTAAAATCAAAAGATTAGAGTCAAAATACGCTCCGTTACAAGTTGTACCTAATATTGAGCGTCTTGGAACACCACAAGTATGATAAATAGTTTGATTTATTACTACTATTATTAACTATTATTGTATTGAATTGAAAGCAAGCGTCTATTGCAAGAGAAGGCGATCTATTAACCAAAGAAAGACTATGTTGTGGTTTATCAATATTTGAAACAATATTACAAAGAATACGAGGATTTATGCTTGAAAGTGAAGAACAGGCTTCCATTTGGATCGGGTCTAACCGCACACCACCTCCTAATGGTGTTATTTATGTGGATGAATGCATTGAATTTCATCGCTTATGGTCTGCCCTTCAGTTCATTTATTGCATTCCAGTCGGAGACGGAGAGTTCACAATAGAAGAGCTATTCGGCGAAGGCCTGAACTGGTCCGGAGCCACTATGATTACACTCTTAGGACAACACAAGCGTTTTGAAGCACTTGACTTTAGTTATCATTTACTTAAAGTTCAAAGAGTTGACGGAAAAGATGAAGTCGTCAGAGGAATTGTGAGTTTATTTTTTTGTTTAAATTCTCAACATTACAGTTAATTATTTTTAATTTAATAGCCATTAAAGCGAATGGTAGATCGCGTTCGTCGCTTTCAAGTACTGAATTCTCAAATATTTTCCATTTTAAATAAATTCCTGACCAATGCAAACGGAGACGCAAATACTGTAGAGCACGTCAAGTGCTTTCAACCTCCTATACATCCAGCAGTGGCCGCAGCACAAGGTTTTTATTGTTATCTTTCATTTCTTATGTGTCTGATTAGCGCTAATTTTATTGAAATTAAATTTATAATAAATCTATTGATCACTTTATTTTGCATTTCATAATATTTTTCTAACTTATTGTTTCATTTTTTAATTATAGCAAATTCTGCACCAATTTATATGAGGGCCGCAATCATGCTTCAAAATCAACGGGTTATGAGAGAATAATATATACAATCCATTCATGCGTTTCTCTGCAATACTTTTCATTCAGTGAAAAATATTCCAGTAGTTTATAGCGATTTTTGTGTTCATTAATCAGATATTAAATGCATATTTACTATAAACTTACATATAATGCTTGTAACAAATTTTTAATATATACTCTTTTTATCTAAAATTGTTTTAACATGATTTTAGCGAATCTATAAAATTATAAGTTTTTATATTGTATTTAAAATAATAGAAATAATTTCAATTCAAAATTTTGAATATACAGGTATTTATCCAGAGTTGTTATTGAATCTAAAAACAATTGAAATTATTTCAAATATATTGTCATTTTATAGATTTGCTAAAAGTTTTTGTTTAATATAAAAGAAAACTTGAATGCATTTAATGTTTAAAAGAAAAGAAAGTCTTTTATTTTACACATATTTATATATTTATACTAAATATTGGAAGAAATAAATTATTGAACAAAAATATTAGTTGTCAAACATGTCATCTGTTTTTTTCTCATAACTTACTTATCGAACTAATTATAAGCATATTATGTGAACCTTCAGTTTTTACATATACAGTATAACTTATATATATTAATTAGAAGCTGCCCTCTTAAGAACCGGTAATAAGATAATTAATTTCATGGTCAAGGAAAGTATGAGGCGTTAAGTAATCTTTTTGCAACTTATTGTTAAGTTAATTATTGTGTATAATAATTATAATTTACACATAAAGTCATACAATGAAATACAATTGAATCATAAACTTATGTAATGTAAAGGAAATTGATTTGATGTTGAAATTATTACTCGGGGTCTATTAGACCTCAAAAGTCCTTTTTATACAGTATTACTTTCGAATATAATAAATATAATCTCTTTGAATCTTATTTTCCATTAAAAAAATGTCAAATTATGTATAATTTGTGAAATAAAACTCATAAAAGACATAAATTGCAACTCATTTTCAATTAACAGTTACAACCTTTGAAGGGAAGCGACCATTATTTCCTGGCATTAATTTGGGGTCAATCATAGTCACATCCGGATCATTGAATTCGGGTCCCATCGGTCCTAATGGTCTATTAGGATCTGCGCCTGGTTGAGGGCCAGGCATCGGTCTGGCTCCTGGTTGAAGTCCCGGCTGAAATCCTGGTTGAAATCCTGGTTGGAATCCCGGTTGGAATCCCGGTTGGAATCCTGGTTGGAATCCCGGTTGGAATCCTGGTGTAGGGCCAGCAGACGGTACCATTCCTGGTTGATATGGAGTTACAGATCCCGGTTGAAAAGCAGGAAACCCAGGAATTGATGGCGAAGAACCTGGAAATTGAAATCCATGTCCAGGCCATGGATTATTTGGCCCTAAAAACGAGGGAACATTAGGTGTCATTCCGAATGTTCCCGGAGTATGTTCGTTGGGATTATAACTCGGAAACTGTGGGACAGAAGGCCAGGCCATTGATGGCCATTGTTGTGGTGTTTGCGGCCAATTGTTTGCATGGGTGGGCACATGTCTGCCCCAGGTGCCCCAATTAGGACTTTCCCAATAATTCCAGTGATTGTGAGGTACGTTATTTGTAGGAACTGTAGGTTGAGTTGGAAATATAGGTCGGGTTGGAATTGTTGGCTGTGTTGGAATCATTGATGGCAGTGTTGCGTGTGTTATAGGAGGCAATGCTGTTGTACTACTGGTGGGCTCTACTTCTCTCGGTGATTCACGAGATGGTCTCTCATCGTCTTCACCCTCTCTTTCTATTTTTTCGCCCTCTTTTGATACCCCAATCGGCTCTTTTTTCACCTCTACTTTTGGCTCTTCTGAAACCACTTCTTTAGGCTCTTGTTTGGGTTCTGCTTTTGACACTTCATTCGAAGACTCTTTTGGTTCTTCTTTTGGCATATTTTCTTGTTTTTCATCTTTGTTTTGTTCGATATCACTTCTTATGGCTCTACTATTTCTTATAACTTTTGGACTCAACTTTTTTTCAAAATAAAAATTGCAATAAAATATACCAAAAGCTAAAGAATATTTGAATTGAACAAACCTTTAAAGTTATTCCTTTTTTAGTTTTTCTATTTTGCTTTTCATTAGTCTACAAGAGTTGAGACAAACCATTAATATTAATTAAAATAGTAGAGCAAAGAAGTAAAACAGTTTTTGCTGAATACAAAGGACTTTATGTGGAGACCAGACTAGAATACATAGTAGTGACATACGTAAAGTTAGTAAAGTCACCAAATTGTAATCTTACAAAAATAAGTCCATATTTCAATAATTTGTCCCTTTGAGCACAGTTTGACCTTTAGTCTGGACCAAGTTTGTTGCTTCTACTTATTTGAATGAATATATAAAATTGATTGTATGTCATTGTATTTTATTCATACCATAAGACTAGTATTCTTACAATGTTTTCATATTTGTTGACAATTATTAAGCAACATATATCTTTTGATCACTTAAAATAGTAGTGAAACTCTCATTTCAATTGCAGGAATTTACTTCCTTCTAAACTATTAAAACTTTGTTCTATATATGTAATTATTATGTATCTGTTATATATTATCTACTGTATAATACTATTTAAGAAATATTATCACCAAATTAGTTAAATGGAGTCTGGGCAGACGCCTTTAGTTTACAATTACTTTCAAATAAGTCCAAGTTTACAGCATAAGTGATCTTTATCTAGTTTTTATAAATTCTAAATCAATTGTCCGTCTCTTCTTCCTTCTGTGTCTGTATCACTCAATGAGCGCAACCCTATATAGCACCAAAATACAAAACTGTTCGAACTATAGTACAATCACTCAATCATAGACGTTCCTTCATCATTCAGGAAAAGATGCGAAAAGATAAGGGTTTAATATATAATTAAGTTTTGCATTCAATAGACTTTATGTTTAAGAAGATATGAAATCCAAACAATTACCCTTACAGTAAATACAGTAGCTGACTAGTAATTGTTATGTGAGTATTCATTTATATACCACTTTTCCGACTCAAAGGTATTAAAGCGGTTTATGCCAGATTAGGATAGTGTGAATCAAATTGACTGTGAAACACTGAACCATCTTTAGTTAATCTGCAGCCCTGTTAAGAGTACTAAAGTACCCTAAGTTGGGCCGCTTTAGTCTATGCTAGCCTTGGAAAAACTTTTTTGGCATACAGTTAGACTCGAACCAACAGCCACTTAGTGAACTGTGTGAACTTTTGACTCAATAAAGAGCCAATGCCTAGATCACCAAGCCATCCAGTCAGCTAGTAATTGTTATCAAAAGAACGGGTCCCGATCAGTTCACCGATAACACATGCGCCAAATTTTTTAATTTTTCTTGTTGATTAAGAATGATTTTAATGAAATTAGAGGCGATTTATATGTATATTAGACCGTTCATTTCGTATATGATAGAGATTTTTATCTAACTTCTAAGACTAATAGCTTTTGAGATATTACAGAATTGAAGTAGAATTGAAATGTAAATATTGAGTTGAAGTCAAATATGTTAAAATATTTGCAATGTTAATATTTGCAAATATAAAATAGTCAAACAGATGAACAAAGAGTTTAAAATAATAATCAATAGAATTTTGATTTCTCGACTTCACGGGAAGTAAGTTCCGAAGTAAAATCGTTTAGCGACCGTCGGGTGGGCCAAGTCTTTATGAGATTCTCAATCTGTGGGTGAATTCAAATTGAATTCATAATTTAAGGTAAGTAATTATGAGTCCAGAAACGAGTAAATGTGATGACAAATGGTTGGAAAAGACAATGAACAACAAACTTAAGCAAAAGCAAGAATGAACATTAGCTCAAATAGCTTCAAGATTATAAGCTACGATTGTTACACAATATGAACTAAAAAGTGTTCGCAAATTACTTATTATTGCAAAAATCCTAATAAAAACTACAATCAGTGTGGTGTGTATTGAAGGGGTGAATACTTGCATTTCTAGAGATATTTTTTGCTTACCCATAAGGAAATAGAGTATTTTATTCTATCTTTATTTGTGATATAATTTTGTTCTTTTCTCTGCTGCATTGGTAGTGATTCAATACAAATCGAAATGATGTCTATTCTGAAAAAGTGGTAAATGTTGAAAATACAGAATGGGATTCAGAGAACTTTTTTCACAAATCTAATACAGAGATGCGCTGATAAAACTTTTACTAAAGCGCTGCTACAATAAACACGGATATAACTTATTATAGAGAATGAGGTGATATAGCATAAGGCCATAATATGGGCAGTACTAGTACTAGGTTTAGGATCAGCTATTGATGAAAAAACACTCTCTTATAGTACAGCTTTCTCTTTAAAATCGATTATTACCACTTCGGTTGAGTAAAAATCTCACTCAAATGATAATAAAATATTACTCAACTTAAATAAATTATTTCTTTCAAAAATATCGATCATTTCTAATAAATAAATACAATAAAATTTTTGAACTCTAATAATTTTTACTATTGTGCAAAAATTCTACTCATGATTTACTTTTGTGTCAGTTAAAAAAGAAATACTGTATTTTTCTTTTGATTTAAAGTAAGAAATATCAGTTCATAAGAGAGAAAGGGACCAAACTCATGATATCAGTATAAACGTCCCACTCATATCATAAGTTTGTCATTTTATACAAAAACATTATTATACAGCAGCGCTTAACAGAATGGTTTAGCTAAAGAGCCAAAACATGGTTTTATTAAAAGCACAGCCGTAACTAAGGATGAGCGAGGGGGCTATAACCCCAAAAGATTATTGAACATTTAAGTGTAAGTCTATAAAGATCTAAAAAATTGTCATATCTTCGATTTTCCCTATGTGTAGCCCCAAACCTAAAATTCTGGTTAAGGCACTGATTAAGAGTATCAACTCTTCATTTTTAAAGCAGTATTTCGATTAAATAGCATTTATTTTGACTGTTAGATGAATATGAATGCATGTTAAGAACAATTATACACTACAATTGAGACCAAACGAAACTGCAAAACTTTTTCTCTATATTTTAGCATAAAATCCTATTCATATACATATGAACTTATTAGAGACAAATGATTGAAAAAAATGGTTTGAAAATACTAAAAGTTTAACTTAAGCTTCAACCTTATTGATTACTTTATACAAAAAGTAGAAAAATTACTAAAATACTTATGACTTTTCAACTATTTTGCTTTCAAATTAAGACTCTGAATTGCATGCATTTTATCCCTTTTGAGTTTGATTTGACCTCAATTGTACAGTACGTATATCAATATTTAAATATTCAGTTAAATTATTTACTGCGACTATTTTCATGTAGAAAATTGATTCAAATGCTGCATTTTATTTAAGTCTATTAAATGATTGACATGTGTTATCATTTGGCTCTGACTTTGTCTCGAAGTTTGTGTTACCTATCAATTGGAAAATTAAAGGCATAACTGTTAAGATATATACTTTCATGTATAACAAGATTTTCCATTGAGTTTATATTAAAGGTTTTACAGGTAAGTATATATCTTAAGGACCCTTTATGCCCTTAATTTTGCTATCGGTAGTACAAAACATAAATAGTTGATTTATAGCTAATTTATGTTACTAAACATAAATCAATTGAAATAAAATTTTCGCAGAGTTCCATTAATTGATGTCTACAGCCTTATCGATTAGCAAGGTAAATCCATACAGAACCAGCAAATCAAAGTTTGTCAATTATGACCAATACAATCGAAAGTACTTAAAAAATGATCAAATACCTGCATTTTTGTTTGACCGCAAATCTTTTAACATTATTAGGGCAGAGCATCAAACTTAAAATTCATTTTATTATTGTCTACCAATAACTATCAAATTAATTACTTATTTCTATGTATAGAGAGATATTGTGGTCAATGTAATTAATAGGCTTCTTCAACTCAGCAGATTTAAATGATCGTTTTCAACATCATATTGCATAAGGTTGTTGTGGTCAATTTTTTTTAAGTTGCTTACTTGGTGGTGGAGTACCCCCCCTTTTTAGAAGAATGTCTTACCTTTCTGTATCATAAAGTGTTATGGAATCTTTTTTGCTTAAATGAAAATTAGTACCGGTAACAAAATTACTTGATTTTGTTTATTTATGTTTGACAGTGAACCTTATAAACGGAGTTCGCCAAATCTCTTCGCGTCAGGGAGGGGTGTGTAACTTTGAAAAATTTTCAAATTCTAAAGGGGGGTGTGTAAAACTCATCGGATTTGATAGGCAATTTTTATAGGATTTACAAAAAATCATGGGGGTGGTCCAGTTTTTCAACTTTCCAGGGGGTGTACACCCCCGCCTTGGCGAACCCTGCTTATAAAAGCAAACGATAAAAGTTAGTAATATAGTAATTTTGGTATTTTATGTGATTAGAGTTTATTTTAAATGTATCGATTGATTAGTTTGAATGGTTTTCATAAATGATAACCTTTGAAGAAATATAAAGTGCGAAATTATGTTTAATAAATGAATATAATATTTCACTTTCATAAAGAATTTGAGCAAACCTTTATTTAATAATTTTAGTTTATTTATAATGCATTATATAATAATAGCGTTTCTTTTTTATAAACCAAAATATACAGATTTTTACCTTATCTTTATTGAGAATTAAGCCTTTTAAGCAAAAAAGAAATTGGCATAAAAAATAAAAACATTTTAGTATTTAAAGAGACTTTCGCAACATTTACCGTAAGAAAAAATTCATATACAGAGTATTTATATCGACTTAATTACGAAATACAAAGGCAAACCCCTACCTCTACCCCTACCATGGCATTTATGCGACAAGGAATCAGTTTTTGTATTTTAGGAATTTAGTTATTGTGACTTTAAAATTAATTTATTTGTTTAATATATGAACCATTAGTTTTAAAAATAGCCACATTTTTTGGCCAAAATACAAACCCATTATTTAAGGCATTAATTAAGTTTCAATATTATTAAGTTTTGGTTTCAAAATACTCTAATGAATAATATTTATTTAGCAATTACTGAGACGTAAAGCAGCCGATGAAGTCAAACGCCAACAAGAGATCAAAGAAAAAGAGAGAATAAAAGTGATTACCGAGAGAACGGGTAAACCTAAATCGTATGACACCAATGAAGGTACCATTAATTAAATGACAAATAACATGATTTAGTTTACATTATTTTATTATTTTGTAAAAGAAAACGTCGGAAAATAGATCTGCTGTTGAGACTTAATATAATTTAGAGTTATACTTATACTTATATATAAG
Source organism: Nanhermannia nana (assembly GCA_033996565.1). NCBI lineage: Eukaryota > Metazoa > Arthropoda > Arachnida > Sarcoptiformes > Nanhermanniidae > Nanhermannia > Nanhermannia nana. The sequence goes on from JAUJYT010000439.1 coordinate 11,405, forward strand.
TTATACTTTAATATCTGTATTAATCATTTCTTATAATTTGTATTTTTGACATATATCTGTAGCCAGTTTAATCGCAACTTGTAAAGAATACTACAATAGAATCTATAAATTGAATGAAGACAAGTGGGACTTGGAATTGGTCACATGTATCAAAGAATATGAAGTGAGTTTACATAAGTCTTTTTCAATACTTCAAAAAATATGTTTATTATAATAAATACGATCAAAACGAGTCTTAAGTCCAAGTCTTAAAACTTGAGTCACTTTTCGATATAGTTTTAAATGCGTTAAAATTTTTGTTGTGCGCTTCCACTAAAGCAAATCTAATTTTGATGAATTATTTCATTAGACATTTTACACACATTACTTCATGCTTTAAGTATTGGGAACGGGTCAGTGCATCCTATTATAAAGTGTTACATCGAGTTATAAAGCGCTCATCAAAAAGACATTTACTAGTATTACAAAAATTGACTCATTTGCACATTTATCACATTACACACAAATAAATAAAAGTGTGCAAACCTTAAGAGTTATGTTCATTTAGTAAAACTATTATTTTATTTTTTATAATTTATAGATAAGTGATTTGGCCTCAAGAGTTAATGACATGAGAGGAAAGTTGTAAGTATTTCATTAGAATCAGTACTTCATTAAAAGTTTGGTTTAATTTCATATATTTGTCTCTCAATTGAATATAATAAAAAGTTAGTGATTACCGGTTTATTTGAGGGCTCAATTCAAATCTAAATTTCTGATACAAGCGAAAGTTTAAATCAATTTCAATTATAGTGAATAATAAAATTAATTTACATAAGATATATTTTTAAATAGAGTCAAAATAAAATGCAATACACTATAAATATTTTTAATAAATAGAAAATTTTTTTGACTTTTATAGCGTAATCCCTCCGCTCAAGAAAGTGTCGAAATACGCGACACAACTTGAAAAGATGAGACAATGGACCTATAAATTGGCCAAGATGGATATGAGAGGAGCTCTCAAGCCTGTTAAGAAGGAAATAGAACTCGACGAGAAAGTATGATTTTTTACTCTTATTTCAAATGTTATTAAAATATATGTTTATTTATTAATTATGATTATAGCCGAGAACTCAAGACAAAAAACCTCAATGGATTGCCTCAAAAGACAAATAGTGGCACAAAACATGTATTGGAAGGATTCAAATAATTTATTCTTGAAATAATTATAAATATATAAAGAATTAATATTTGAAATATTGTTTTAGTCCTAAAACATTAAAATTGTAGCCAAACTAATAGTAATTTATGGTATATTGATATGATTGATATAAATATAAAACTCAAAATTTCTTAACCCAACTCTCAACTAATACTTGTTTCAAAGCATTCCCATCATTTCGGAAATGGTGTAATAAAAGAAAAGCTTAATTGCTTTTAAGTCCGATTACATATTCTCTCTGAAGTGAATTCTTTTTAATGAGCATTAGATTCAATGAAAGCATCAAAATAGGAATATTGATCATTTTAATTGAAATTATGAATAAGAAACGTGATGAGTAACTTAAACTCATTAAAAGGATAGTCTCATTCTCATTCAAAGTATAGTCAGTAATAGTTTTCAAAAATTGACTCATCCTACTAAATGCAGTTTATTTAACCAATTTTAGAAAGTATTTATATAACTCGATATAAGTTAAAAATTTTAATAAGTTATATCAGTGGATCAATGCGGGAATTTGGGTCTAGAGGGGCTCCAGACACTTCACTCCAAGTGTTATATATCATTGGATTCAGCTCATTGATACCCCACTTGACATACTTCGACCCGAGCCATTTTTTACGTTTGTACGCTCTATTAACATTGTATTTCTCAATACTAGAGCAACACAGACCTAGGGCGGTTGCCGCGCGAGTATCGATCAACCTAACATAACCAAACTAATCAATGTTTGTTGCTAATTAATATTAGAATTAGTTTTGTTAGGTTAGGTTAACCGATACGACGCTAGGTTGAGAGTTGGTCAGGTTTGGGTTGAAGTATGTCAAATTGAGCATCAAATTAATTACCTCGACGAGCTGAATCCAACAATCTATAACACTTGTGTCTGGAGCCTCTCTAGACCTACATTCCCGGATTTACCCAAATCAGTTGATTTTGGATGATATGATAAGTAAACCCTTTTTTCGCTCAAACTTTATGTATTATACAAGTTTGGAGCGTTTACTTTAATCAATCCCAAAAAAATATTCGACGTAAAAATAATTTTCTTGAAATAACGCCGATTAAATAGAATTTTTCGAAATTAATATAAATTAGGTAAACGTTTTTCAACTTTTGGATAGCAGTGATTTTCAGCATATAATCAGTTCATTAATACCAAGTAGATTAATACAATTTTTCATAATCTGTTTATAATAACATTCTATATGAATAAAAAGTAGACATTTTCAGATGTTTTGATCTGGTTTTGATAGCAAACATGATTTCAATTCTGCTTAAAATAATATAATAAATTGAGTGGCAAAATAAGGACACCTCTAAAGCGGACTAATTTATGTGAAGACATAAAAGTGACTAAAATTAGAAAAACATTAAAGAAAATGTTGCTGAAGAAGTCTTAAGCTGTAAATATTGCGGCATTTAATTAGATTATGGTGACAGTCACATTATCAACCCATTTAAGAGAACATTTGATCAAATCAAAAAGTCATATGACGTTCAAAATTATTTTTATAAAAGAGAGAAAACTGCAAAACAATAACAATAGAAGAAACACAGGTCAGGTTCGTCTCGTGAAGTAAATGCTGAGTGTTGTCCACGACTTTGTTTACGTTTAATCTCTTAGTGCATTTTCTGTTAATGCAGTGGCCGAACCTTTGGATCAATTTGTTAGAAGGTAGACATCATCGGCCAGAAATATGACTAAAACTAATACAAATTGTGGGAATAAATGATTTTTACAACTCAATTGTGATTTGATTTAAGTCTCTTGAGCCAACCTATACTTATATGCTACAACGCTTTTTCAAATGATAGGTTTTATATTTCCTATCTGTATGATATCTAAGTTATTATTAATCAATAAAATATTATCTTAAACCAAAGTCAGTAAAAAGTAAGTACAATAATTGAAAGCTTACCTGAATTTGATTGCAATTTTTACTATAAGATAACTCATTTAATTCTTATAAACTATTGATTGGCATTAATTTTCAGCTCTAATTATTTCAGTCGTCAGGGAAATAATTAATAACATTTGATAAAACAATTTAATCAGTGAATCAATAATTAATATATTGTCTAATAATAAAGTTTGTATTGCTCTCATTCATTGTCTCATAAATGCAAAAAATACTGAAAATAAATAAATACTTGTATTAATGAGTATTGTGTCTCCGATTCAATTCGATGCCACACCAAAACCATTACTTGTTCGCAAAGAAACGGTTGTTATACCGTCTAATTATGAAATCAGTTATGATCATCGAAATGACTGCATAACTATCGTTAAAACCGAAACTTTTATTAAACAAACCACAACACAAAAGCCTTCATCACTACCGCGATGGCAAACAATCAAAGAAGTCTACTTCTCAAATGGCAAAGAAAAAGGCGAACTTAGAGATCAAGTTGAATGCGATGAAGGTGTATATGAAGAGGTGACGCAAATCAGTCAATTACCTGAACAGGACAATAATGAACAAAAACAAGTATATTTTTACTATATATTTGATAATAATTAACAATTAATTGAATCAAAAAATCTCATTTTTATTCGTTTGATAAAACAATAAAGTATTATCATTTAATTGATATGTTTCTCAATTAACATTATATCACTTTTGGACTAATTTTAAATATTTTTTTATAAGTTCAACTCTTAATAAGGACTTCATTAATTCCATTAATTAGTCAAATAATATTTTAATAATTGACAAAATATGAATATCATTTTTATAGAGCAATATAATAAAAATAAACAAAATTCTTTAAAATAAATCTCTGTAAAGATTTGTTTCCAGAATATGTTTGATATATTTATTTAGGATAAATCGATGCCATCGTTCGCATCATTGGATGTTTCAAGTTTGATATCATTAATTTCTTTGACGATACACGATTACTTAACTTGGACTAACTTTCTTAAGATAATGATAATAGCCTTTTGCATAAATGGTTTACTTCTTCAAACTATTTTAGTAACAGTTCAATATTTTTCTTTTGAGACAACTGTTGATCTTAAGTTTGGCAATGAGTTAGTTAACACTTCATTCACAATTTGTTTTCCATTTTTGAGAGAAAATGATAAAACAAATAATCCTAATTATGGTGAACTTTCAACAAATGTTTCAAACAGATTAAATACTCCCAAAGTAAAAGACGATATTTACACAAAATACAAAATTAATCAATTTTTCAATAATATAAGTGTAAACGTAGAAAGAATTTCTTGTTCTGTGAAAACCATGAAAATTACTGATCATATGAATTGTGATAAACCGATAGAAAGCATTGAAAATCAGTCAAAATGCTTTACATATAGTATTCAATTGAAGACTAATTCAATACTTTCATTGTCAGCTAATTTAAGTTCTTTAGAATTTATTAGTAATGCTACTGAAAGAGCCAGAATTTCTATACATTCGCCTAAAATAATGCCATTGAGTAATGAAAACGAATTTTTACAACTTTTGACAAACAAAACATATGATATAAGCTTTTGGAGAGTAAGCATAAAGCAATTGCCGTCACCATATACTTCATGCACTAATTATCCCAATTCATGGTCGAGATTCCAATGCATTCATTACTGTATTATTAATGCAATCAAGAATTCTTGCAATTGTATTCCCAAAAATGCTTTTATTCTCATTTATGATTTCGATGATACTTACAATTGGTGTTCATTAACTTCTTGTTATGAGGAATACGATTCTTTTAGAATTAATTGCAATAAAAAATGTTCGAAGGTTTGTGCAAATTATAACTTAAATATTAATAAACAATTGTTTTATTACAGGAATGTAATAATGAAATCTATAATTCAGCGATCACATCGACGAGTAATAGTGGTTCTACTTTTTCTGTTCAAATATCTTCAAATAAAAACAGTTACGATACTAATCAAGATTTGATTTTCAACCATAAGCCTTCGCTAACACTCGAGTTATATTTCGCTTCATTGGGAGGACTTTTTGTTATTTGGGCTTTAATTTTGTTAATAGCATTCTCTATTATTTATATTTCGCAAAAAATTCCTCAAGTTTTTCCTTTAGATCAAAGTATTTACTGATTAACCACTTGGTTCTACGAAAAAACATCGCAGGGAAAATTTTTTTCACTTTTATTGTTCCTTAAGTGTGATTTGAGTGAAATTAAGCTCAATTCATATGTAAATTAGAACGAGCATTTCAAATATGAAAAACATTTTTACCTAAAATTAATAGTTTTTCAGATATTTCACTTAAGCTCAATTTTTATATTAAAATATGTTGAATTCTAAAAATCTCAAAATCTATTAATTTTAGGCAAAAATCTCTTTCAAGTTAGAAACTCTTGGTCTAATTTACATATAAATCGAGGTCTAATTTCACACAAATCAGACTTAAGGACCAAATGTTGAACCAAAGAGCAGAATGAAAAGATTTTTGTAGGCGACATTTTGGGCGACGATATTTTGTCCAGATACCAGTAAATCGGGTTATTCCTCCGTTGCAAAACTTATATTACAATGTAAATTGCGTAAGTAAATTACATAGAAATTTACTCCCCTAGAGTAAATTGCAAAAAACACTGCTGTAATTGCCTTGAAAATTAACCTTATTTTACTTTCTCACTTTCCTGTTGAATAAAATAATATTTGAATTAAAAAACAGTTTAAAATTTCTTACATAAGCTCAAAGCTCAAACTCATATAAACTGAGCTTATGCTCTACATTACTCATGAGAGAATTAAAAACTTATGGCGATTGAATATAATCTCTGATATAATTTAAAAAAAACAAACGTAGATATGCAGGAAATTTCTATCAATCCAAAATTTGGCAGTGATATTGAGGTAGTTATTAACTGCGATTTTAACAAATAATTTGTTTATTTTTTAATTAAAATAAAAATTGAAGTTTGTTTTTAAATTTTGTATATGAAAGCATTTTTCAGTAAATTTACTTCAACTAGAGTAAATTGCGGCAATTTTGCAACACAGGTTATTCTCATTTTATTGATGGAATGCTCTAAAAACAAGCCCATAATTTAACAATGTACCATTTAACATTTACATTATATGATATACAGCTTATAATAATATCACAAAGTCTGTGTGACCTCTCTATAATCTCGACCCCTAAACTCGTTACATGGTCGAGACCTATATTATTTATCTCAGTGTGACATGAAATGGGAATAGGAAACTAATTTTCCCGAAAAGTGACCAGTGGCCAAGTTTACGAATGAAAGGCCAATGCTTTTCAATGGGAAATTGAGATGACGTTTCCAGTGAACAGAGTATACACAGCTGCAAAGTAGAATATTGTAAATATGAATATGATCATTTATAACCTTCAGCTATACTTTTATTAACATTACCAGAGCTTATACTTTTTAGAATTTGTACTATTCCTACGTCTTTCGAAAAATACGAAATGGGATCCGATCATGAAATAAAAAATAAATAAGCCTATGTTTACGTTCCGAAAAATCCGAAAATTCAACACTTTGCTAAATTTGAGGCATACTGTATAATATAGCGTTTCCAACAGTACCGGAACCTACTCGGTGTTTCGGCCAAAGGAAAGAGTTATTCCTTGACAAACAAATATCGCATATTCTGGATCAGTATCAACTGAAAGATGACCACTGGCCATAAACTTGGAGGTTAATGTAGATTTATGCGAAGGGTAGGAACAGAGTCAGAAATAAATGGTTGAAAATTACTAGAAAATTAGAGCGAGTTTCGAGAAAATCAATAATAAAACAGTTAAAATTGAATTTTAAATTGTGTAGGAATTGAATAACTTTTTCTTCCGTTCATCTGTACGGCCTTATAAATGTATTAAATATTATCGAAAATGTATTTTATATGATAATTTCTGATAATCAAATAGTATTATATAAACCTTTTATTACTTTTAACTTTTAAAATCTAGTTTTTCTTATTGATTAAATATACGATTTTTATGATCAAGATTTTCGAATTTGCTTTTAAACATTTGATTTAATAAAAATATAAGAAACCAATATTAACGTAAATAATATTTTTGCTAATCAGGGTATTAAAAAGGGCTTATCCATTCATATTATGGTCAACTGTGAGATTTTCGCTTCTTATCTTTAGTATATACTAGACATGGGCACGAGATCTCGTCTCGTCTTGTGTAGCGAGACTAGACAAATTATTGGGTAAGATTATTAAACAAGACGAGACGAGACGAGACGAAACGTGCTCGAACAAATTTCTTGAAAGTGAGTTTTTTGCTACAAATAAATGAATATTTATAATTTAAATGAAGAGAATGCTTACTAATTGAGATATTTTAACGTAAAACATGTGCTCTAATCCTAAGAGTCAGTAGTTAGAAGATTAAGATAAGTGTCGCTTTGAATTTTTAGTTAAAATTAGTGTTAAAATAAGTTAATTATATTTTATTAGATGTTTAAAATGTTTGCCCTCACTCTATTTCAATAAAGTAGTTGTTTTGATGGTTTTGATGTAAGTTTTGATGTACTGTGAGTCCAGTGAAAAACAATCCCATTTTCTACCATTTGTTTTTTTACCTGTCAATTAGAGA